>JAPSES010018731.1:0-13545 GCA_029822895.1 Maxillicosta whitleyi
CAGAATGTAGACAGACTTATTTATGCCTCTGACAATGTCACTGCTCAGTGTCACAACTACATTATGTGTTTGAACAGCAGTGTCAATATCGTGTGTGTGATTTTTCATGCAAGATTTAGATGTAAAGTAAAAAAAAAAAAAAAAATAGATGAAAAGATGTTAATATAATGTAACAAGTAATGGCATCAATTTCCGAAATGTAAGGAGTAGAAAGTAGGGATGTCCTGATCAGGTTTTTTTGACCCGAGTCCGAGTCATTTGATTTTGTGTATCTGCCAATACCGAGTCCCGATCCGATACTTATTTTCAAAAAAAAAAAAAGAAGAATGAAGAAACAGATTCACAATGCTCCATTTTTTTTTTATTTAGTTCACCTTATTTTATCAACAAATCAGTGTCACCTCACATGTACCAACTGAGAGACATAGAAACAAATAATTTTCTTAAAAAGTGGCACAGTTTTTTGTAAAGTGCTTTTAGGAACTGCACTACTCATCTGTCAGTACAAAGTTTCACTGAAGGAAGTGTCTGTTTTTCTTAATGAAAACCAACATCTTTATCTTCATGGTAGTTCTACAACATGAAACATACGCCTATTCTTTTCTTTCCTCATTAGCACCAAATGACACTTTCTAGCTTTGAGCTGCGTTCATTCATGCACGTGACCATGTGACGCCGTGCTGCATGTGCTGATGTTTCTGCGCCAAGTCAAGACTTTCACTCTGTGCCAACGCATATATAGATATAACAAATGTTAATAAAAAAATATAATAAGAATACACATGGACACAAATACGAGTCCTGATCGGGAGATAATGCCCGATTCCGATCGAGTCCTGAACCACGTGATCGGATCTGATTCTACATCCCTAGTAGAAAGTACAGATAACTGCCACAAAATGTAGTGAAGTAAAAGTAAAAGTATGCATTATTATGTTCACTTAACTAAAGTACAAATACAAAAAAAATACTTAAGTAAAGATACTTCGTTACATTCCACCACTGATTTCATGTACAGGACAATAAAAAATGCTTTATATGAAACATAAAAGCATCACAACACATTTACAGGCAGAATAATGTTAAAAATCTGGAGTTTAGAATTTCATCAACAGGACAACAAATGAGGAACAGAAGAGTTTTACACACGTCTGTAGTAGATGTTACTCTGCCAGATGTGTTTACATGCTTATTTTATCTGTGTTATGTTTAAAGGCACACTATGTCAGTACTGCTCTTTTGTAATATGAATAGTAACAGAAGACCGAGCAGTGAAAAATGGAGCGATTTCATCACAAAGTCTGATAACTGTCTCTGCTGAAGCTAAACGAGCAACCTCTATATTTTCAATCAATACTGTCTGTTTATCCTGTGACACAGCGCCTTATTTTTAAAGATCGATTTCTGTCTCCGTTTACTCTGGAAATTTCTCCACTGAGACTGAAAAAAAAAAAAAAAAAAAAAAGACCAGTACTCAGTGTAACCAAATAACGTATTCAAAATAAACCTAATAAAATGGTCCCAGTGGAATGTTACACAATAGTTTTGTTCAGAAGAGTGATGTGAATTTAACAAGTTACTTCCAGTTGCATAAGTAGGAAGAAAATCATTAGAGCGATTCCAGCCAAGATTAAAAACAGCTTATTTGTACTCAGAGGAATGTCGTGAGAGTGTTTCTTTGCATGAGCAGCTGAAACCATAATCTGTAAATAAAGTTAAAAGTGAGCAAACAAAAGAAAAGTGAAAAGTAGAAGTATAGTAAAAAGTGAATGAATGGTTCTTTCATTGTGCTGCATTGGTCATAATGTGTTATCTAAAAACACTCAAAGTCAGTTCATCTATTGGAACAACATGATTTTCCTCCTGAGTAGAGCCAAATTAATGTCAAATATTCACTATTGGCAGGTTTGTTCAATGTTATTTGTTAATGGCTCCTTTGTGGGTTTTTATTTTCCGCTGATATTTGACTGAATGTAAGACACTAAATGCACATCTGTGTGCAACAGACCAGGCCTGCATGAGATCATTAGCAAATTAAAAGTCAATGCTAATATGTGTCATTGTAATAGATGCAACCAATACAATGCCACTGCTTTTATTTTGAAGGATCTTCTGAATTAACCCTTTCATGTATAGTGGTCACGACAGTGGGCAGCGAATCAAAGATGTTCTCTTGTATATTCATGGATTTTGTGGATGCACTTATGCAACATCCCATAAACTGTAAGTCATACCATTACTGTAACTTTGCTGGTCTTTATAAACCTGATCTACAGTAACATGTTGGAGTGTAAATCAATTACTTGTTATTGTTATTAGACTGTAATTATCTTTTTTAAAATTTTATTTTATTTTTTTTAAGTAAAACGTTATTTATTTATTTATTTGTTGCACATTATCTCCATTAGTGACTAGTATTGGACTATGTCAAAATGAAAACAACAGATTATCAGCATTGAAAATGTTTTTATTTCATAGTTTTCACGCAGTATATCAGTAATAAAAAATATGCTTAAAATATTAAACGCATGGCGTCATGTGGACATTTTTGCAACTCCATGAAAAATAGGTTCATAAGAAAATTTTCAATCGCATTGTTTGTTTTTTTTTATGCCTAAAGAAGATTAAAAACCCTTAGGAAAAAAAAATATTAAGGTTCTCAAAATTCATGCATGAAAGGGTTAAGGTGCCTTTCCATACTCAGTTTAAGGTTTATGCACTGATTGGTTTGTTGGTCATTTTCAGCCCATGAAAAAAAAAAAAAAAAAAGAAACAATACAGAGTTTTTAACAAGATATGGATTTTTAAGTATTTCTTTGCTGAAGTCGGAGGTAAAGAAAAACAAAAGGCACTAAGATATGCAAAAAAAAAAAAAGGTTTTCATGTTAAATTAATGTGACACTGGTTTTGCACAAAAAAGTGTTTTTTTTAGAACATTTATTAAATAGTTGTATTTTGTTGTATTGTTGCATTTACTGTTTTGTAAAGTATATATAGAGATATAGAGAGATATATACTGTATTGAGCAGAGCTGCAAGTGTATTGATCCAGCTCTTAACAACTGTCAAAGCTTTTCATGTGGTCCCATAGGAAAATTAATCGTCCATTCCTGGTGTTTAATATACAGAATAATGTCCAAGGTGAAAGTCTTACATGTCATTCACTCCATTATTGAAACACAAATCTGAGAATATTTTACATTGCATTAATATGTTGATTTAAACCATATATTGATATATACATGGACACATTTATATGCATATATGCTTATTAATCTATTTCCATTAGCTGTCTTTTAATAAATACATATGTATAATACACAGATGTTTACTAACTATTCCATAGGGGGCAGATCTCTTCCTGTGTACACTGCCCTCTAGTGGTAAAACGTATAATATAATATGTTATTTACAAATCACGAGTGTCTTCACTGAATTTCTTTAGCTTAATTTTTTGTGTTGCATTGAAAGTGATGTAATATGCAGTGGCTATAGTTCCATAAAACTGACCAAGCTGCTTATTTAGACATTTATCTAACAGGTAAACTGCTGTCAGATGAACAGAAAAGCTTGTATGTGAGATAATGTGAAGGTTTGTGGTGCGTGAAAATATGATGTGAAGTATTAAGTTTTAACACGGAGTATCTAATGACATTACCTAATCTGAATTTAATGCATGGAGAGAAATTACACATTGCTTTAACAATGATTTTCTAATAACATTTCATTGTAAGACATTATGAAACACTTTCAAGGTCATTGTACAAATAATTACAATCAGTACCTTTCAAATAATCTATGAGATGAATTGAACTAATGAAGAATAAATACACAGAAAAACATATTAATTAGACCACCCCTTGTCTTCAATTTCTTTTTGATTTTAATGCTTGGTACAACTAAAGGTACATTTGTTTGGACGAATATAATGATAATAACAAAAATAGCTGGTAGGGTTTGATTTCAGAGCTGATATTTATGCATTTTCCATGTTTTATTGTTAAAAACCAACATCACTTCAGTTTTTACATCAATATTTATGACACATTTATGATATTTTAGACATTCCGTGTTTTCTTTTCTGCCTGTTTTAGTCACATGATTAGTGCTTATTGTATAACTCATTGTTTTTTGACGACTTTTGATGGTCTGATCATTTTTTGATGACTAAAAACAAAAGCAGGATCTATGGTACAGAGTGGAGTGTTGGGTATTTTTGAGACCAGATCTAAAAATGGGAACTGATACTGATTTCTTTCTTTCTTTTTTTTTTTTTTTTTTTGTATTATCGTTAACATTCTTCTGTGCACCCTTAGTGTTGTTTACTGTTTAATTTATGCTCATTATTGAGGGTTGGTGATTTATGAGGCACCAGGATGGTTGTTTATTGAATTTCTCCCATATTGTAAAATGTTATTGTTCTTATTCCTTCAGGGATTTCCATTTGTCATTCTTCTTCATGAGCTTTCAGACTACGAAGGGGACTGGAGCATCCTGCCTGCCCTTCCTCTGTAGGTGATCAACATACATAAAGAAAATACACTTAATTCAATTACTTTCAGTAAAATCTAATTTCAGTTTATGTGGATAATGGACCATTGAAAGCAAATTACGAATAACTCTGATTTCATGTGTTTAAATAATGCCCTGTCTCCAGTCTCTCTGACTCCTACAGATCAGCATCCTGGTTTTTATTCATAGAAGAAGAAACACGAGTCACACTGGCCGCTCTGCTGCAGGTTCTCAGCAGATATGAAGCCACGAAGGTAAAATACACGTTCATACTGACCACCGTATACTCACTTTTTATAGGTGGAGGAATTTTCCAAAGATAGGCCCTTACAGACCCTTTTATTCCAAATGTTCCATGTTTTTGTTGGTATCATGTCATTGAGTTATTTTAGTGACAGCATGAAGTAAATATGCAGAAACAGGCCTTTGCAACCAAGACATACAGACCAAAAACGTCCACAGAGACATCTGGAGCTGCTTAGCCTTTGGTTTGTACAATTTGGAAATGAAGTTGTAACACTGTGCAGATCTGAACTAAAGGGACACGGCTGCTTCACTTTCTGGCCATGTTCAATAAATCTGCCTCTGGGTACACACGATCCAAGAGGCTGGAAAGATGGAACCACATGTTGACACCAATTTACAGCAAGTCATCATGTAACATCCTGATTATAAAACAGAGATTTATTATTGCTTGGAACGCTCTAAAAAATAAAAAAAACAACAACCAAACAACAAAACAGTATTTCATTTGTCTGAACTGTGATCTGGTGATCTGGGTGCCATGGCAGCTGGATCAAACAACAATAACATATAAACAACTGTAACTATATAACTTTAGCTATGAGAATAATTAGAAAACAAAACTATATAACTATAACTTATATAACAAAATCACAACTATAACTATAAAGCTATAATTAGAGCAAAACTATATAATTTTAACTATAAGTATAACTATATAACTTAACTGTAACTACAAGTATAACAAAACTACATAACTATATAGCAATGATTAGAACTATAACTATATAATTTTAAGTATGATTATAGCTGTATAATTATAACCATAACTGTAACTATATAGTTATGACTAAGGCTATATAACTATGACTATATAACTTTAACTATAAGTATAACTATTTAACAAAACCGAACTTTATAACTACAAATATAACAAAACTATATAACTATAACTATACAAGTATATAGCTACATATGATTAGAACTGAGCAGCTGGCTAGCTCAGTGGTAACATCATGTCCTGGGGTGCATGGGGTCACCGGTTCAATTCCGGCCGGAGACACATGCAAACACTGAGCTGCCAGTGAGGGTCCTTGGGCCCTTAATGCTCCCGCCCAATGGTTAGCGCTCGTGCCTCACAGCAAGAAGAATCATGGGTTCTTTCTGTGTGGAGTCTGCATGTTCTCCCTGTGACTGCGTGGGTTCTCTCCGGGTACTCCGGCTTCCTCCTACTTCCAAAGACTTGGGCACTTCTAAATTGGCCCTAGTGTGTGCATGTGTCTGTCTGTCTGTGTGGCCCTGCCATGAACTGGGGCTCATCCAGGATGTACCCCGCCTTCCGCCCATAGTTACTGAGATAGGCTCCAGCCCCCCCGCAACCCCCGAGAGGGACTAAGCGGTTGAAAATGGATGGATGGATGATTAGAACTATAACTATATAACTTTAAGTATAACTATAACTGTATAACTATAATCATAACTATAACTATATAACCATAACTAAAGTTATATAACTATGACTATATAACTTTAACTATGAGTATAACTATATAATGATAACTATAACTGTAACTATATAACTATAATTATAACAAAATCTATATAATATAACCATAACTATATAACTATAACAAAATCTATATAATATAACCATAACTATATAACTATAACTAAATCTATATAATATAACCATAACTATATAACTATAACATAACTAAATCAATATAACAATAAGTATATAACTATAACTAAAGCTATATAACTATAACCATAACTATGACTGTATGACATTAACTATAACTATATAAGTATAACTAATAACTCGTATTTGACCATTACCCCTCCTGTTAAGTCTCTTTCAGTGGGTCTGTGTCAGTTTCTTAAGAACACACGGTGTTTTTTCTGTTTTTGCGTTTCACAGGAATGGTTTCTGGGTAAACGTATCCATGACGCCGAGGCCTCCATCATCCACCACTATGCCTTCTCCGAGGATCCCGGTTCCTTCGGGTACCCTGACCCAGCGGCTGGTTGGGCTCTCAGCAGCACTCTGCTGCAGAGGTAGAGTATGTGCAGACGTGTCCGCTTGGATCAGCCTTTCAGCTTTAACCCTCAGGAGGCCACAGACGCACCATGACGTCCAAATCAAATAACTGTTTAGAAATGACGTAGCAGCAAGTCAGAACCTTGTTGAGTCTTCCTTTCAACTCATGTGGAGAGTACAGATGTTAAAGTAATACTCTGACATCAGTTGTGTTGAAAGGCTAAGGAAAACTAGACTTATGATACAAAGCACAAACATCATTTTGGGCAATATTTTCATCACATTCAGTGCATGTCTGGTGCAGGTACAAACAGGCGTCTAAGGGAAGTGTTTGCATGGAGAAAAAAACATGGTGGAAAAGTGAACCTCAACAGTTTGATGTGTAGCATCTTGTGACACCTGGTTGTTGTCCTAAATAGTTGTATGTAGCTTTCTGAGTTGTAAAAATAGTTTATTGACCATATCTGTGACACTAGATTGTTTTGAGACAGTGTCTGCATTTTCATCTAAATAGTTGGATCTAACTTTGTTATTTTCTACATTTGTAATTTTTTAAAAGTTTTTAATTTATGTGTTCATTCTAACTTATAGGGTGTGTCAGGGAGATAGTTAAGAATGTGACCATGACATTGAGCCTTGTGCATCATATTTATATTTTTGTATATTGTTTAGATTTAGTGTATCCTTAAACTAGAGCACATGGTTGTTTCTGTTCAGTATTTTGTTAACGGTTAACGGTGCATGCAATACAGATAAATGTCTGTGTCACATTTTATGGTATCTGTATTTAACCCTTTATGTATTTTGTGTGTTTTTGTGTAACATCAACCTGCCATGAAAATTAGACTTAATCCAGCTTATTTGATTTTTTTTTTTTTTAATATTCATTAACCTATAAGGACCCAGTGTAACATGAGCGGCACTTCCCAAATGAATTTCCCTCTATATTTAACCGCCCCTTAAGTGGTTTATCACCATTTATTGTAATATTGTCTTCTGTAGTTTGTGTTTTTTTTCATTGAAAATCTGATATTTTCTAACGTGATTTTACTAATCATGTAGATATTCATAAAACCTCAAAATAAATTGAGGATTATTATTTGTAAAAGTAGAAATAATTGAAGAAAATGTGATTTTTTTTCTCCAGCAAAATCCATCATTAACGCAAGTGTCTCCATCCACTGTCACTGATCCGACTCCATGGGTTTTACTGGTGAATCAATGTTGTAGAAGATGACGGTGTTTCTACGTTGACTACGGAGCCTCTGATCGTCCAAATGGGTCATATCTGATGACCATAAAAACATGACAAATTGCATTTTACATCAAATATTTCAGTGGATTAGTCGATTAATGGGGATGAAACGGTTAATATCAGTAGATGACTTTGGTAGATGGTGGATGTTTGGGTCTTTATGGGTTAACATGCATTGTTCCTCTTTTTAAATTAATTACTTAATTAATATAAAATTGTTTGGTCAACATGTTGTTAATGAGAAACCGAAAAAACTAAACAAACCTTTTCCTACTCATATTTTCATGTTTTTTTTAATGTGATTTTAAGTTCAGTGTGTTATTACAGCACGTCAAATGAAAAAACAAACAAACTGTAAAATCACACAGTGAAAAAAAAATTATACCAAACAAGACAGTTGTTTTTAAATGAGAAATATAACGCATTCAGAAACAGTTAAAGTACACACAGACTCCTAAAGGCCAAATATGGTCATTTTTCCTCACTGTGTTTTTCTTTCTTCATGTGTTTCAGACTCACTGGTCGGATTCAATATGAGTATCTGAAGTCAGACTTCACCATCGACTTAATACACGAGGTAAACCTTTTCCAGGACTGTTCTAAGACACATCTTGTTTTTCAATCACGGCCCATCTGTCACAGTAATAGTGGAAATAATGTGATGGGAGCTGTCATCTCAGTTCAACGTGTTACTAAGTTGAAACGATGCAGATACGTCGCGATCGACTTGAAAGGCCGTAGCGAACGAGAGCATAGTGGAGAAGTACAAATGGATTAACTGGTGCATTGACAGAAAAACTCATTGAATGTAATTAAACTCAGGGATAAAAAGTGGAGATCATTAAAGGTATTAGTGAGTGATAGTACACGGTTGGTAAATGACGATCTGTGGACTGGAATGGATTAAAAAAAAAAAACAGACTTAAAACACAAGGTGCAGGGAGTCTATGGGGAAGGTTTTTAGACAAAGCAGAACGTCATTCTTTTAAGTTGTCTGAGAAAACAGCTTTAAGTCCAATTCCTGATGTGGATGAATGTTACTCATCAGTCGGAGCTGAAGCGGAATCGGAATTCACACAGGGCTCAGGAAAGGATCAGGAAATTATTATTATTATTTTATTTAATGGTTTATTTAGACGGGACAGTGCATATTAATGAACATTACATATGTGATGCACTGTAAATATTAGCATTAGAATTAGCATGCATGCTAAATTTCATCCGCAGTCCCCAACAACAACAACAACAACATTAAAATACTCTACAAACACCATGGAAACACTATGTTTAAGTGTAGTTTAGTGGAGTGGGGCAACGAAGTATCCTCCCATGAGATCAGAATCAGTGTAAACAGATAATACACATGACACATGCCTGAAGCACGTTTCAGTCAAGTCCTAAGTTTCTGTCAATGTTTATATCGAGTAAGTGTTGAAATGTGTGATGTTCTATCCAACGTGAACAGCTGAGCCACCGTAGTCTGGAGTCATTTTCATTCCGTCTATGACTTTATCTAATGGAAAGTTTTTTTTTGATTACTGATATTTCTTTTTTTTTATTATTCTTTATTAACAATTAATTCTAACAGTCACTTTTGTGTGCTCATTATTTTTACCTGTTTGGTACAGATTTCAGAAATGCCGTTTTACAGTGGCACATATATTAACAAATATGAGCAAAATCAAGAACAACCCTAACCCTAGGGCTGGACTATATGAGAAACAATATATCACAATATTTTTTTTTTCAAAATGTTCGATGATAATATAATAATAATAACAACAATAATTATAACAACAGCAACAATAATAATAATAATAATAATACATCAAACTTGTAAAGCGGTTTTTTTGGACACTCAAAGACGCTTCACATTGAAACAAAACAAAGAGAGCAAAAAAACAATTAAAACAATTCAGCAAAAGCCAGTTTAAACACATGAGTTTTTAGAAGTGATTTGAAGTTTTGTAGTGAGTCTGGGTTTCTAATGGGTTGTGGCAGTGAGTTCCAGAGGGAGGGGGCAGCAGCAGCAGCGAAGGCTCGGGATATATCACCATATAAATAAAATCACTGTTTTTGTATCATTATTTTTTTTAATTTTCTATTTAAAAAATGAACATTACAAATTTACAGTACAGCATACTTACTGTTCAAGGCTTCAAAAGCAAAGATTTACAAAACATTAACAACAAAAGAATGTAAATTGTTGGTCTACTTCCTTCCTAATGAACAAAAATAGCTCAAGACAGTCATTTTTTTAATTTAATAGATAAGGGCATGAATACAACATAGTTTGAATAGGTTAAAATCTTCTGAGGTGGCAAAATAATCTTTGAGAAATACATAAAGCATAATTTTGAGAGTGGCCTAATAAACATTATGAGGAGTATTGACCCTCTAACATTGTAAAACATTTTTATTTATTTTTTTTAATAATTGTTTAAAAAAGATATAGTGAGCAGTGAGTTACCCTAACAAATAACAAGATTAAAAGTCTAAGTCAGGTTAAGTCTGTTATCTGTGCCACATAAATGAATTTCAAGGAAAATAAAAAGTGACAACCCATAAAACAGGGGACTCAAACATGCAGCCCTGGGGCCAAATGCGGCCCATAAGGGTTCCAATGGGACCCATGGGATGAATTTGCAAATAGCAAAAATTCCGCAGTCAAGGCTGTTGAACTCATTTTATTTCAGTTTCCACATACAGACCAATATGATCTGAAGTAAAATAATAACAGAATTAAAAAAAAGACTCCGACTACTTCTCGGTTTGATGTGAAAAAATTAATATTACATTATACCTATAAATATTGATAACTGTTTTAGTGAAAAACATTCAATTATGAAAATATTTACATTTACAAAATATTCTGTTATAATAAAATGTGCATAACCTGAACAAGTATGAACGACCTGTAATATCTAATGAAAATTAAGTACAATTTTAACACTTTTCTGCCTCTAACTCAGTGATTTTTTTTTTTGATGAGAAATGTCAGTTTTTTCAGCTTATTCATATATTTTTTGTTTTGGTACATTATAAAAGTAAGTATTTTCATAATTTAATGGGTTTTTCTTCACTAAAACAAAGACAAATTTTGAGTTGTCATTATTTATACCATATTATGCTATTATTTTATATGTTATTATTACTGGTCTGGTCCGGCTGTCTTGGGCTGAACGTGGCCACCGAAAGAAAATGAGTTTGAGACCCCTGCCATAAAGATTCAAACCAAAATGATCTATTGATGTGTTTAATCACTTCTGATCCACTAATCCTATCAATACATGTAAATAATTGGTGTAAAATACAGTTTTCATCTTTTCATGGTCATCAGATATGACCCATTTGGGCGTTCAGAGGCTCCATAGTTACCATGGAAACACCATCATCTTCTATAATATTGATTCATTAGTAAAAATCATGGAGTTATGATCAATGACAGTGGATGGAGACACTTGTTTTCATGTTCAATTATTGATATCTTTGCTGAAAAAGTTGCTTTTTCGTGAGTTTTCTCTGTTTCTGATATAATAACCCTCAACTTTAATCTGAGCTTTAATGGACATCTATATGATCAGTCGATTAAAAATAGGAAAATACCTAATATTCACTAAAAAACACAAAATGCAGAGGATAATGTTATAAGAAATGGTGATAAATTAGGTATCTTAAATATAGGGGGGGCTCTTCGGGAACTGTCACACTAGTAGGGCTGGGTCTATATGGAATAAGAGTGATTTCAGTCATAAATATACATTCTTAACAGTAACATTTTGGGTTCTAAACCACACAGTGAAGCTTAAATCTGTGACCTTTTTTGGACTTTACTCTTGACTTGTTTATTAATCATTGTCTTTTTTCATATTTGTTGACTGATGTCTTTCAAAAAATGATTATTAGAAGTACATTGTTACATTTAAAGTTGGGGAAAATGTTTTTTTTTTACCGCTTTTTGTGAAATGATTGCGACAATGTGATTTATTCTTGATATATAAAGTATAACTGAGACTCACTGTGTAATTGTTGTACCTTGGATTATTGATGTGTATAAATAGGATTAAAAATGTGTATGAAAAGAAAATTATTCCAACATTATGGGCAGTGTGCTAGTATTCTATTCTATTCTATTCTATTCTATAGCTTTTTCATCATTTGCAACAGTGTATCTGCAGCAATAATGAAATCACTTCATGCAGCCAATCCAAGGGTAACCATATTTTTGCACTGCTAATACATGAAAATATCACGCAGCGCTTTCTTTCTGTGTTTACCCCTGAAGGCATACATTTAGTCGTCATGCTCTTCTGTGCCTTTTAGATTGCTTTGTACATCTGGGAGGAGGGGAAGGGTCCCAAGCTGACAGCAGTACCAGAGTTTTGTACAGAACCCAGAGGCGGCTGTGTCACTACGTTTACATCGTACCTGCCAAACTGTGTATGTACAACTATTACTTGATGGTTTATGTCAAATGTAAGAAGTTCTTCCATTTATGTGTCTAACAGCTACCACTAATCCCATCAATATGTGTTAATAATTATGGTAAAATTGTGTTTGTCAGTTTTTCAGCTGCATCAGGTTTGATCCATGTGGACCTTCAGGGGTTCAATAGTAAACATGGAAACACCATCATCTACTGCACATTGATTCACCAGGAAAATCTATGTAAGTTAACAAATGACCCAGGTTATATAGACTCTTGTTTTTATACACAGTAAATAATATATTTTGCTGAAAAAATTCACTTTTTCCTCAGTCTTCTCTGTTTTGATCTAATAACCTTTAGATTTACTCTGAGCTTTTATGAACACCTACATGCACAGTAAAATAAATATGAAAAATATCAAATTTTCACTGAAAAATGCAAACTGCAAAAGGATTATATTACAGTAAATGATGAAAAGAAAGGTGAGATGTAGAGAAAATCCATTTGGATGTCATCACAAAAATAGGATAAGGATCACTCTGTGCTAAATGGTCTTTAAAATGACATCCTGCTCCACTGGAAGTCAGCAGGTATAAACACAACAAGTTACAGCTAAATGAAACAGACGTGAATGTACAACTAATGGAGGTATGATTATGCGTTATTTATTAATAAAGATGTTGACAGACAAGGTCACATCCTGACTGCCCTCATAATTCAGCATATTCATAACCCAGCTGTCCAGTTTAGTTATACGTCAGGTGGTGAGCACATTAAGCAGCTCCTGCTGTCTGGGAGAATAGTTAAAAATCAAATGGACTCAACCTGTGGGGCAGCTGGCTGACTCATCTGAAACTAAACCATAGCCCTCGGCTTACAACAGCACCAAGGAGGATGGAATACGACTGAAACAGCGTTCTGTTCAGGTGTAACAAAGTGAACACTAATGAGGCATTTGCCATTTCCACCAAAGAAAGAAAGAAAGAAAAAAAGAAAGAAAGATAGATAGATAGATAGATAGATAGATAGATAGATAGATAGATAGATAGATAGATAGATAGATAGA
>JAPSES010018814.1:0-36890 GCA_029822895.1 Maxillicosta whitleyi
AAAAAAAAAAAGTCAGCGAGAGAGAAGCCCGACCCGACCCGAACGTAATGATTGACATTTTAGGCCCAACCCGGCCCGAAATTCGGGTCGGGCTGGGCCTCGGGCTCGGGTTGAAATCCACAGCTCTAGGTAGAGCCTACTAGTCTGGGTGAGTAAGCCCACTGGTCTGAGTGGGTATAGCCCGATAGTCTGGGTACAGCCCACTGATCTGAGTGAGTGGAGCCCATTGGGTTCGGTGGTTAGAGCCCACTGGTCTGGGTAGAGCTCACTGGTCTGAGTGGGTGGGTAGAGCCCACTGGTCTAAGTGGGTGGAGCCTACTGGTCTGGGTAGAGCCCACTATAGCACTGTCTGACAGTGAAAAAAAATAATACAGATGGTGACATTAACTTAGAAGTGGTCTATACATAGCAGTATTTTGTAATTATACTTAATGTCATATTGATTCTGCATCGTTGTTGTGCACAGATCAACCTGGGGTTCCAATTCAGATCAGGTGGTGCCAGTGATTTCTGATGATCATCAATGAAATGCTGTTGCTGCCGTCATGCTTTGCAGTGTCCTACAGCTGGATGCTCCCATCCTGGCTGCTCAGTCTCCTGTGTTTGTCTTTACACGTGACATGCTCTGTGTGTGAGTGGGTGTATTCATGCACATAAATGTGTCTGCTTGCACATGCTTTCACATCTGAGCAGCACGGCATCATGTGAGCCCCTACTCCACCCATCCCCTTTAACCAACCGATGTTTTGCATAATGACTCACAGAGCTGCGCTGTTTGGGAAATATTAAATTTAGAACACAGCCCAGGGTTGTGGTGCTCTCAGACACTCAGCTTCACCATCAAGTTTACACTTCTTTTTCTCCTATTTAAGGCTTTGCTTGTTGAACTTTAGATTTAGGAGGTTCATGTGCAGCCTGTTCTTTCAACGTCATTATGCAAAAGAGTCCACATTACATTAAACTTTCAGAGGATGTGAGGCGGGCCTGTGGGAACACACAGCACTGTTACCTCGCACACTTCTAAAGTACACCAGTACAAGTGCTAAAGAGCTTTTCTTTTAAAAATGAGAGCCTCAGGAAGAAGCACTAAAGGCATCCATACAAGCAATGAAGTTCAGCTTTAAAAGTTTCACAACTGGGGAAGAACAACAATGTATTTCTTTCTCTCAAAATACCTGTCAATCAAAACGGCCTTTAGCATTTTTGACTGATCCTCCAATCATCATGTGGAAGCTCAGTGTCCGGGCCAGCCGACGCCCGCTCAAAGCTCCATTCACCCCCAGAGGCACTGAGCATCTGGGGCAGGACAAAATCGTGGCATTTATCCAATGACTGTGGAGTTTCAAGGCAATGAAAAAAACTGTCCCAATGAAGTGCACAGATTCTCAGCTTCTATGGACAAATGCTCTGGTCCATATCACACTAGAGATGCTAGAGGGTGGAAATGCCTAACTTGCTGAGCGCCACCTGCCTTGAAACCACATGAAGAAGAAGTTCTATTGACAATGAAAATGTTGCTATGGGAATGTATGGCAAGTTATCATCAACTCAGTCAATTTGTGAGCCGATTCTGAATGAACTCATCTACGAGATGAACATGTTCTAACACTTTTGTAGTGAAATGTGTTGTTTTGAGTCCAGCATGCTCTTGTACTAAATTCTAAAATGACTGGGTTTCCTTGTGTGTCCACACATACTGACACACATTTGTTTTAGAATCTTCTTCTTCTCTTGTAACATCCATCAACATTGGATTATTTTTGTTCATGTGACTAGTTGGGTAAAAAGGTCTTTCCATTACAGCGTTGCACAATATACCAGTTTCACTATAGAAAACCACCTCTTACCAGCCAGAGTTTTGGCAAAATTTTCATTTGCCGTTGTCTATTAGGTAAATTTCTTTATATTCATGCAGATTGAGGGTCAATGAAAAAGTGACTAGTGAGTAAAAAAGTTTCCAGAAGGAGGATGAAGTCATGTCTCTGAGGGTGCAACATAAACCGAACACAAAGAGCTAACAACAGCCACAAGCTCAGGTAGATACATTTAATGTTTTTTGTCAGTGCAGTTTAAGTTCTGGTTGTAAACAGGAAGTTGTGGCATTCATCAGAATTTTGAAATGGACAATGGAATGTTTGGTTCTATGTCTGATTCAACACACATGAATGGGAGATGTTGTTCACCAGGAGCCATCCTCAGTAATCACCCCAGAGCTGTCCTAGCCTCGGCTGCCCCCACTCAACATTAACCTTTTATAATGGTTGTCACAGCCGTCTGTCAGGGCCATCGTCTCCGGAGAACACAGTGTTTGTGAAACCAAATGCATCATAGCTCTGAAACCTACTGAAACATCCTCCAGCTCCTTTGATTGACTTAAGCCTCCCTCTCTTTTTAACATGTTCTATAAAAATGCTCAGCCTCCTCTTTCCCAGTGCTTTCATGCTCAATCCTACTGTGGTGAAAGTTCAGTTTGTGACTGACATTTTTGTATTTTTAGCAGTGATGACGTCAGTTTGTTCCAAACAAATAAGACACACAAAGATCAGAGGTCCCAATGTTCCTTTAATATTCACATGTGTTTTGTAGTGATGTTCAGGTGGGACTGCTGATACCTTAACCCAATATTGGTCATACTGGGGTGGGCCCCTTAGGGGGTGTGTGAAGTCTTGCCAGGGGGGGTCATGGGATCACTCCTCCGTGTTTTTTTTTTGTTGTTGTTGTTCTTCAGGTTAGAACAGGTATCAGGTGGAACTAATGTTTTAGTTTTGGAGCACCATGGTCTCATTTTAGGGACGTACACCAAACCAATCTGCCATGAAGATCTGTCACTGGATGAGACTAGATGAGTTTGGTACATGTTTGTGTTTTTGGACAGTTTGGACATTAATGTTCTGAGGTGTGAAAAGGAAACGGCTCACTGACCTACTGATATTGGTCAAATGTTCATCTGTGCTACAAAAAGGGGTTTGTTGTTCTACATAAAGTAACTTTATTATGCATTTCCTATTTTAATTTGGAATGTTATTTTGAATTTAAACAAAACAAATTGCTTTTTCAAAGAAAAGCAAAAAGTATTGTTAAAATATAAATATAACAATAAAAGTTATAATTCCACTACTGTTACAATGTTCTTGGGGTTGAGGGGGACCTGGAGATTTATGGTTCTTTAAATGGGGAAATGACAGAAAAAGATGACCATGAACTTAACCAGTGGTTCATCAATTTTCGGCTCAAGACCTAGAAAAATCTAAATTCAAGCCTTCTTCCAACCAACAGTAACATCACCATTCACATACTACAGTACACAGCACTTTCCCGCAACACTTTCTAGCCAAGGCAGGCGAATTAGCAAACTTGCCCCACCACCTGGCCAACGTTCCAGGAAAAAAACAACAAAACCCAAAAAAAAAAAAAAAAAAAAAAAGCGCAGGCACTAAGATAGTATTGATGAGACTAAATTCTGACACCTAGTGGTTGAATATATTACTATGCCGTGTCTGTCATCGTCAAGGCCCAATTTTTAAACTACGCTATTGGTACGCTACCAGTGCACAATCTGTGCAACACAGATTGGCACGGCGATTGGCACTCAATGCCGCACTGCAACGCCACACCGCAACCTGAGGGGCTAAAAGTTTAAGCTAATACAGACATTCCAAAACTTACCCAGTTTCAGTTATGAGGGGCAGGAGGTTAAATGCCAGGCCTAATCTCTCATATAGAAGTAAATGTTTTGAGACGATATAAATTTGATGAGACTGTTGCTAGGGTCAGTGGATTTACTTGCAGTTGCAAAAATAATCCACATAGATGCCTCTCATCGAGTTAGTGGACCTTTGTATGGGAACTCGCCTCACTGACCAAAAATAAAGTGTCTTGACAGACTTGACCTTTGAGGATAGGGAGGTCTAAACAGAGGACACTGCTGTTCTCATTATCTGCACTGCACCATCCACATTTATATAACCCTCTCTAGAACAGTATGCACTGGCACAGAGCTGCGTTTGCTTTGCCTAGATGTTTTCAACTATCATCTATTTAGCCATTCTCCAACTTGTGGCATCCACACAAAAGTATATCTTATTTTTTCTTGTATAGCTGGGTGTTGAAGAGAGAACTATATATGTATATTTGTAACAGGTATGGAATGTAAGATGATATGGATTATCCTTGAGGGGTATTTGTTGTTGGTTTTTTGTTTTGCTTTGAGTGTACCCACAGCCATTAGCGACGATCGGGTGTGTGTCATTCACCTCATCATGGACTATTGATAAAAGGAGACAGAAGAGTCGAGGAACACGTCTGTGGCAGAGTCTCAGGAAGACTACGAACATGAATGAACCTGAAAGACTCAACTCAGATTAGCCCAGATTGGGGATCTTCACCAGAGCCGGTGAGACCAAACTTTTCTTTGAACTGTGGCATCAGTAGCTGGGTTTCCATTACCCTCAGAAATGCACAAAATGTAAATTGTGCAACAGAAAACTGGTAATGGAAACAATGAAATGGCGCAAAAACTGTCAACGATTGCCAAAAAGTGTTTCCCTCTCATGAGGTGATTTTTTTAATATGTTTCGATATAGAAGTACAAAGGTGTAATGTAAAACCATTTAGTTAATTTGGACCCATGTGGTCCCGGTGGTTTTGCTCAGTCCCTATGAACCTGCACTCAGAACAGATGGGTCTTATTTCTACAGGCCAATAGACATTGGCTTTAGTGGAGGAACTGCTTCCCCAGGACAGGACGAGTCTGGACTGTATGTGGCCCCTGAAATAAAATGATTTTAACATCCTTGATTGTTATGGTATTCAGAGTGTCACAGGTTCATTCCACTCTTTTAACAAAATGGTGGCGCAGTCTCCAAACTCTTTTTCTGTGTTTTTTTTTTTTTTTTTATTATTTAACCCCTCCCAACCCAAAAATTTAACAAAATTCAGTGCAATACAAAAACCTAAACTATATACAGGAAATTCCCACAGCATATACAACCAGTCCAGCATCCAAACCCTATCTAGCTTCCTACAGAAACAAACCCTCCTTATATTTACCGTAGCCCCTCCCCCGGGCATACCAAACAGACAAACTGAGGTTTTTAACAAAAACTTCAACACTGAAGAAAAATTACTTTACCAAATAATAACAGAAATATTTTACTGATGAAATTCCCTCCTTATGGCTGTTACTTTAAATGTACATAACACAAAAACAACATAATTCAATAAACAGGAGAAAAAATGAACCAGTCTGAATCACGTGATTCCTCACGGCACGCCACAGTACAGCTTATTAAGGGGTTAACAGGAAGTGCCCTGGTTCACCACCAGCGCACGAAGGTAGAGGACACAGCAGCAGGTGAGTCTGAACTGTAGGTGTTCGAGTGTGCACCCTCGCATGCACTACTTACTGTGAAAAAATGGTTCACATGAGCAACCCACTCTGCAGCCCGTCCACTGTTGCACATTTCCTTGTCTCTCTGTACTGTGGCCGAACAGCTGATGTATAAGATCAGCAACCCACGGTGCTACACACGCCACCTCCTCCCACCGGCAAAAGGGGTACTCGCTGTGCAGGAGTGACGTAGCGCCTACAGCTGCTCCGTCACACAGAGTACGTTTGGATTTCACACATTCATCCAATGCGCCTAACCCTAACCCCTTAATGGGCTGGTTTTGGCCCCCAGGATGCATGATTGACACCCCTGCTCTAAAGACTGCTACAACACCTCTGAATATTAATCCAACCCTGTGGGTTTACAAATGAAGTTTTGCCTTTGCGTGGCTACCACAACCTGGACTGAACATTTCAACTGGACCATAAGTTGACCTTTGGGCATTTGTTTATCTTTTTATTTTGTGCATGCTCTAATGTTGTATATAGTCTTGTACACATATCTTCCAGACAACTCACATCTTGCATTATGTTATTGTTTTTGTCTAGTGTTTCAAACAGACCACCTCCCTCCCAAAGCTGGACCTTAGTTCATCTGTTATTACTTTATTACTATCTATTACCCTTTTTATATATGCTACATGTGTTCATGTGGTTTAAACAGAACCAGAACCACACTACTTCAAACATGGCTGGAGCCCAAGCCTTTAAACGGGCCACTAGTGACCTATTGGATGTGACAAGGTTAAATGAAAAAAAAAAAAAAAGGGGGGGGTAGATGAAGCCCTGGAACAGAATTCTAATGACACATCACATTAGTGTCACTAATTCCAGGGACATAAATTGGTGCTTCCACTATTTATTCGAACTGATTCAACCTCTCATACACTGAGCGAGACCTTCAGAATCCAACAGAAGTCCTGTTGAGTGGATCGTCCCTCGCTTCAGTACAATGTGGACAATGTGCTTATTTCAGTCCCACATTTGAAAAGCTGCCCAGTTTGTAGTAGAATCAAGGAGGTTTAGATTAGCATATGTTACTTTAATGAATGCTTCCTCCAACAGGGACGGGATGATTCTTGCTGTGGAGCACAAAGATCCAAAAGGCAGTCGGCAGCTGGGGCCGTTGATCCCTCTTGCTCTGCTTTGCTGGGGAAAGATGACTCCAACCAACGTATCATTGCCACGCATGCTTTAAAACTGACATCAATTAACACTCCAACATAAGCCTTATTCAGATACAACACTGTACCAGTGTATAATGCATGATAACTAATTCCAATGAGTCCCTGAGGGATGAACAGAGCTTTAGCCTAGAATGAGAGGCCTGTTAACATTAACCAGGAGTGTGAATGACATGGAGGGTGTGTAAATGTGAGGGTAAAGCTGGGCCACCGACTGGATTCTCCCTCAGGGATCTAGGTAATAATCCTCTTCTGCAGCCTTATCTCCTGTTCTCACTTAATCATGAGAGGACAATGAGGGGCCAGAACTGAAACGCACAGTGTCTGTTTAACACATCATACAAGAGGGAATATGTCTGTAGGGTGAGTCACTTTTCCATTGACCTTCAAATTGCATGAACATAACTTGCCCATAAAAATTAGCCTAATAGAAAAATGATGATTTCATCAAAAGTCTCATTTTTCGATGAAACGTTTTTTTTTTTTGCTTGGGAGAAGTGGTTTTTCTGGTGTAGCCAAATTGGTATATTGCACAAAACTGCAATGGAAAGACTAGAGTGACCTGAACAACAACAAAAAAAACAAAAAACAGATGGAGCTCAGAGATGATACAAATGTATGTATATGACTTCATGATAAAACTGAATACCAACTAAAACATTTTGGTGCTTTGCTGGAGCAGAAATCATTCCATGGTTGACAATGTGTGTCGCAACTTTGACCTGAAAAATACTGAAAAAAATACAAAATTATACATGGATGTGTTGTTCCTTCCACTGGAGCTGGAGCTGTTAGATACCCAGGAGTGCCCTGGAGTCATTAGGACCAGAAAGGAATGCTGATTGGAACTGATTGCAAACTTTCTCACTGAAGACAAAAGCTAGTTGGCCTTTATCCACTGAGAGGCTTGGTAATAGTCTCACCCCTGCTCTATTTCAGAATATTCAAACCCCGCTGCATGTGGATCTGGTTCATAACTGTTAAAAGGACTCGGTGTATGGGAACACAAAAACATACATGCATTATTGCAACTTCAGTGATAGGAGACGCCTAGCCTGTGGTTAAACAGTAGTCACTTTTCCATTGGACATATTCACAAAACTTTACCAATATTTACTAAATGTCAGAAAAACAGATGTAATGTTACTTTTTTTCCATTAAATCAGAAATGTGATGATTTGTTTATTATTGTGAGATAATGAACATGGTGCCAAACATAAATATCATGTTGTTTTACAGATATATTCATATTTGTCTAATAGTGCCCTCTAGGTCCTGGAAAATGCTTACATTTATGTGGTGTTTGGAATCTAGAATACCTGTTACCCCTCTATTTTGTAAAAAAAAAAAAAAAAAAATCCAAAAGCGATTGGGTTTCCTCATGTGTCCACATACTGCCATGTTTTTTTGGACATGATGATGAATTTAAATCTGTCACGTCTTTGACAAAGTTTAAAAAATACCTATTCCTTCAGGAATATTCGGTTGAGGTGGTAGATCTGTTAATGTTGTTGAGCGCCTGAAGCCGCAGGAAGCAGTGGATCATGGGAAAAGGAGAGGCACTGAATCAGCTTGGCTTCTAGAATATTCCCTTTTTTTCATTTATGTTTTATTCTAAGTGCAATGATTAATATACAAACCAAATTAAACCATGAATTCAATCATTCATTCATTTTTAGACTTGTCTTCTCCTGTGATCCTTTAACAATTAATCGTGCAGCCCTAGTGTATGGGAACATCTGTACTGAATATGGACTGGGGGGCCAGGGTCCAAATGGAGACGACCTCAAAGGTGACAGAACAGACCAAGATCCTGTGGGACTTCCAGATCCAGAGCGACATGGTGATGACCAATCAGCCTGACATAGTGGTGGTGATAGATGTAGCAATCCCAAGTGATAGCGACATCAGAAGAAAAGAACACAAGAAGCTTGAGAAATACCAAGGGCTGAAAGAGGAGATAGAGAAAATGTGGAGTGTGAAGGCAACAGTGGTACCAGTAGTGGTCGGGGCACTAGGGCAGTGACCCCCCAGGCTGAGAGGATGGTTTCAGTAGATACCAGGAACAACATCAGAGATCTCTGTTCAAAACAGCACAATTCTAGGAACGGCTAAGATCCCCAAGAAGCCTCAGGCTACCAAGCCTCTGATAGAGGGTCGAGACTGAAACAGACACCACCCAGTTGGATGAGAAAAATGTCTCCCCCCCATCTCTATTTTTTCCAATTCCAGCCATACCTCTCAAATATAGATGCATATTCTGCTTTTTTAAATCTATCAAAGGAAGTCCATTGCTTCAGGTTTGTATAATCACTATTCCACAGTTGAATCCCTTTAAATCAAATGCAGCTTCTTTTAACTCAACTTAAGCTTTTTGTTACATACATTTGTATCATCTCTCAACTCCTATTTACTTTCAGAAACTAATAATAATAATAATAGATTTCTATAGCACTTTTCAAGGCACCCAAAATGGCTTTACATCAGCAATCCATTATTCATTCACTTTCACACTGTCATTATGAAAAAGCTTGTGCCCATATTGGGCCATATCTGGTCACACACACACACACACACACACACTCAAAATAATGGTATAGTATTATCATAATATCCTGCTGTATTCATGATATCTATGGCTCATTTTTGTTGTGAAACAGTTTTCTCAGTTGTGGTTTTAAAAGTAAATCTACATATTTCAGCACAGTTAAATAAGGAAGTACATACCCAAACACATTAAGCAGATAGCAGATCCTTCAAAATAAAAGGGCTGTTGTATTGGTTGCATCTATTACGGTGATATTTGCATTGGCATTTAATTTGCCGATGACCTCATAGGGGCCAGTCTGGGTCAGCCATCAGGCCACATGTGCCCCACAGGCCAAACCACGCCCATGTCTGCTCTAGAGGAAAACAAATCATCCTTCCACATCCCCCTTCATTCAGTCCTGGGATCTTAAACAGTGTGTGATTTAGGATGTAGGTTATGTCTGAACCCATAACACCTCTGGGCTGGTTTACCAGACCGACAGACTAAACATTTACTGGTATATTTCAGCGACTTACCGAGGAAGCGGAAGGTCCTGCGCACCAGTGGGTTCAGGTAACAACAGTCCCCAGTGGCCACGGTCTTCTCCGACCTGTCAAACTCTTTGGACGTGTACTGGACCAGGAATAGCACGGTCTCCGTTATGGTGATCTGACGAAAAAAGAGAAAAAATACAGTTGTTCACATCAACTGAACTGGAGGCAGAAGTACCCCCGCAGGTCTGTCACACAGTCCACAGCTCATGGTCATGTTTCCTCAGTGGATTCCATCTGTAGAGTCACAGCTGTGGAATACACACCAACATATGGGGGGAGGGAGTCTGCATCTATGACTGCAGAAGGAGGAGCACAGGTGGCACTGACAAAAGGACACATTCTGTTTTCTGTTGTTCTGTCATGAAACACAGGAGCTTGTTTAACCCATACGACCCAGTGCCAGTTTTGGGTCAGTTCCCAAATGAATCTTTTTCTTTTCCTTTGGGCTTTTCCCTTCAGGGGTCTCCACAGCGAATCATTTGCCTCCATCTAACCCTGTCTTCTACATCCTCTTCTCTCACACTGACTCCCTTCATGTCCACCCATGCACCTCCTCTTTGCTCCTCCTCTAAACCTCCTACCTGGCAGTTCCACACTCTCCATCCTTCTACCAATATCTTCCCTCTCCTCTAAACATGTCTGAACATCTCAAGCTGGCCTCAGTGACTTTATCCCTAAAACCTTTAACATGTGCTGTAGTGGGTAAGTGTAATAATATTTAACATTCAACATTGAACTCCGCTACAGAGGTCTGTGTATTTGTTCCGTTAACAAAAGCATGACTCAACTTGCTTGCTCACCATGAAAATGACATGAATATGCTGTTAATATTGTGCAATAAACGAGAATAGGTATGATAGCATTCCACCATGGTGTTTTATTGGTCAGGTTTTTCTTGTCCTGCTTATTGATACGACCTAGTTTATATATTTAACCAACTGGGAGCAGGTGAGTGTCTGGATTTTTTTTGGAAGAGTAATCATCCAGTCCATCATTTTAAACAAGTTAACCTTGATTTACAAGAACATGGGCAATACTGAGACAAGCCTCCACATGTATAAGAAAAGGAGAACCCCAGGACAACAACATGGCACCCAGGATTCAAATTGTCTTTTACACTGAGCAGAAATATAAACTCAACACTTTTGGTTTTGTTCCCATTTTTCTTTAGCTGATCTCAAATATCTCAGATGTTTTCCATGTTCACTAAAGGCCAATTTCTTTCAAATATTGTTCATGAATATGTCTAAATGCATGTTAGTGAGCACTGATCACCCACAGGTGTGGCAGATCCAAATTAGACAGCAGGATTATTCCACAGGTAGGCCTTAGGGTGGCCACACTAAAAGGCCACTCTAAAATGTGTTTCTAGATGTCATTTACTTAAATGTACAAGAAAAGCTGATTCCATTAGAAGATCCTGTTAGACTAATGGGAACTGTCACCTCATTTTGTTTAGTTGAGTGTGGGAAGGTCCTTCATATACAGATAAAGAGTCCTGATTCTCAACACGTGCTCCGGTACCTGGATGAGACCGACCTGAGTGCGTCCATCAGGGTGTGATGTGTGTGAGCTCCTTCATCCCTTTGTCTGTTTGGTCTCTTCTCTCCTCTCTTTCCTTTCTGTTTGTTCATCCAACCTCTGATGTCTACCTGTGACAGCTGCTGCTCTTCCCTGCCAACAGCTCCCCAGCCAGCCAACCCCATTACACTAGCTCCTGTTCTCCATCAGACCACGCCAATACACGGATGATACTGCAACATCACTGGCCTCTGCAGTGACACAGCTCAGTGAGTCTGCAGAGGTAGCGTCCTGAACAGACGCTATGCAGACGAAGGCAGCTTCAGCAAAACTCAGCCAAGTGCACCATGGGTGTCTGATTTTACTGCTAATGAGGCTAATATAATCTTTATCTGTTTGTTGGTTTAGTGAAGTTTTAGTGAGCTAATGTATACATTCATCAGTCTCTGCATTACGTCGAAGGCTGTGTTCAGACAGCAGGTCTTAATGAACTATTTTTTTGTGTGTGTGCTGGTTCATATTCCACATTAAATGCAACTTCGATCAGCTTTGAGTATGAACTGAATGGAGTAGAATCTTTATTTTGTCAGTAGTAATTTGTCACACACCTAAACATGCACCACACACAGCCAGTACAGGGAATCGAACCAGTGATCTTTCAGCCACAAGCCATCTAGGCCATGGCTGCCACTGTGACCCTGACATGACCCTGACATAATACGTGACCACACAGATGCACACTGTGTTTACAGAAGTAAATAGGTTTTTCCCACTACTCCTCCTCCTCCTGCGATGTAGAAGTGTGACATTTGTAGCATTTCAATGACAAAGGTTGGATAAATGTGACATTGGAAAATATCAGCTTTGTATCATCACACGTCGCACACCATCATGTGACACCTCTGATGAAGACGGAAATTTACTGCTGAAACATGTCAAGTATGAGAAACTGATTACGTGTGTGATACAAAAGAAAAATAAATAAACTATAAGAACATAGACAGTATGAACTTCATTGGATGTAGACTCTGATATATATAGTATATATGTACAATTGAGGAGTACGAAAAATAGGACGACTTCCATCCTTCCAATCTGGTTTGTATTTAAAACAGCAGCTCAACCAAATGAAACCCATAAACAGTCCAGAATCCTGTCAAAGCCTGTTTGTTTTTCTGCTATTATTTTCTGTGGTGGGGGTGAAAGAGCAAAAGTATCTTCAAATCAACAAACCATAATGAAAAAGGTCCCAGATCCTTGTTGATTGTGCCTGCAGTCACACTGTCTCCTGCAGCTGCACATCCACATCCTCCTCAAACGGAGGAAAATAACAACAGCTCCTAACGAAGTCTACATTTATGTAACACTAAATCTGAAGAACATTACATAAGAGAACAGGAAACAACAAAAACAGAGAAATGCGCAGCGTCTGAGCAGACTGACAACCACAACATGCACGTACAATACACAGTTCAATGTACAGAGACTATATGACTGTGGAGAGCATGTGTCCAATGAGGGCACACATAGCAAGGACCTCCCACTGACTGGACCAGGTCTGCTGTTCCTATGACCACTGCCCCATCACTTTGACAGACAGATGGAATGTTCCAGCACTGATTCATCCACACACCTACTAAACATGTCAGTTCACCCTTCAACACACACACACACACGATGACACAGCTGCCTGTGCCATCATCTGCTCTGTTTTCTACATGTCTATACACACTGTTGAACCCTTCAAGTCATAAATGTTGAACCTACCTTGAACCTAAACCATCTACTGATCTAAACTGTATAATACCTGTTGATCCACTACTCCTATCAATGCATGTCAATTTGTGTAAAATACAGTTATTTTTTATGGTCATCATCATTACTTGAGTCATTATTACATCATTACATGATAAATATCTAGATCAGGGGTCTCAAACATGCAGCCCGCCAAAGGTTCCAATCCAGCCTGTGGGATGAAATTACAAAATGCAAAAATTCCATAGTCAAGGCTGTCAAACTTTTAGTTCAGGCTCCACATACACACAAATATGATCTACTATAAAATAATACTACAAAAAATAAGGACTCCATATTTTCTTCTTGGTTTGATGTGAAAAAAAAAGACTATATCTATCTATCTATCTATATATATATGATGAGTTTGAGACCCCTTTTCTAGATGGATAATAGGAAAGATAACTATTATCTTTGTGTAATTACACACATGACATTGCAGCCATCATTTGTTGCCAGGCAGGGTCAAAGTCAAAGAAATCTGGAGGCCTTCAGAATAGCTTTGGCAAGCCCTCTATCACAAAATAAGTGTTGATGAAACTGTTGCTTCAACCACTCAGATTTTGAGTTGGTGACACCAAGGCCCTCTAGTAGTTTATGTAACGTCAGCATATTCACTCCCTTTGATTGGACAGTCAGAGTGGACTAGGCAAAGCTAGCAAACTGAATCTGTAGTGAGTGGCATCAACACAAATATAGTTGTATTGATTGAATAGCAGTTTTGTCAACCCACAATGATTGAAGGATGGGAAGAAATTGCTTTGGTTGCATATTTATTGTTAAAGCCATTTTCAAGATGAACTTTTCAAGAAAAGCTGGACATCGTTCCAAAAGGTTAGATAATTCTGAAGCTAGCACGCCTGTCACAACCAGGAAAAGGATTTGTCTGTGACTTTCAGTCCAATAACTACAAGCAGTATCCCTGGCTCACAGGCTCTGTATTGTATCGCAGGGAGTGCTTGTTATTTGAAACTGCAGTGCACATATAAACAGTACAACAGAGTAACTGAACTCTTAGAGGAAAGAAAGTAAGATGTATTTTGTGTAGTAATCAGAATTTTTAGTGAGCAAAATGTTGCTATTTTCCTAATTAATATTGCAAGTTTATGAGGTGAATATTGATGCCTTTTAATGTGTTGCAGCTATAGCTTTAGTAGAGGAAGACTTGTGCACCCCAGGTTTCTTTATTCAGTAAAGGCATATATTGTAGCTACACGAGTTATCTACCTGTGATGCAATGGCTCTTTATACTGCATTTCTACATAATAAGATGGTTTTTATGACCATAAAACAATTCTTGAGGGGTGGATTGATTCAGATGGAGCACTACTGAAGGCTTATGTGTGAAATGCACAGCCCACCAGTAGTAAAAATAAATATCTTTCAATTTAAACTTGTATGTGTCTATCCACTTGTGTATTTTCAGAGATAAGGGAGATGGAGGAGCTTTCTGGAATTGTTTATCGACACGGTGGAAAGTGCGGTAACTGTCAAGAAATGCCCAATAGATGTGGAAAACATATGTTGCAGCTAAGACATCCGGCATAAATAGATGTAAAAAAGATGAAAGAGGTGGAATAAACACAGTAAGAAGAAGACGTGATGGAACGAGACCATAACCATGTCCTCCAGCTCCTCTGGGGTCATCTGAGAGACTTGATACCTCAGTTTATCCTGGGTCTCTTTCCTCTAAAGCTGTTTTCAGACCAAAAGAACCATGCTGGTACCAGTTTCTTCACCTAATCTCGAACCAGTCAACGTGTGCACACCTAAAATCAGAACTTTTGGAAATCAAAAATTGGGCCGATGGGCACGAAGTCAAGCTTGATTGATGACATAAGTAGATGTCACTAGGTTGGTGGGTGTTATCCTGTTGAGATTCCATCTATGGATTGGGTGTGGTTGTCTTCTTCTCCACAGTAGATGTTGGAGCATGACTTCAGATAAATACTGATCTGTATTTGTGCTCATTTATGCTCTACGACACTCTACGCTCTTCACTACAACAGTGTTCTCTCTGTCATCTTGTACATTACGCACATAATTCTGTTTGTTTTCTGGGAGCTTGCGGATGTGAAACTATACAGACGAAACCGAGCAGTACCACTGGGAACAGTGGTGGTAGTGTTGACATTTGAACAGAATAATTCCCATAAATAGCAGCTTTCAAAGGGTGACTGTGTGAGTTAGTGAAAAACTACCCACATATTTATGATAACTACCCTTCTGAATATTAACATTAATGACACCTCCTCTATTGTCATGTTTGTTGTTATTGACATTCTTCTTAAAGAAATTTACTCTTCTTCACTGCTTGGAATCATAATAGAGGTGCCATTTGATGAATTGATTGAGAAATGAAGGCAGTAATGCATGATAATGTTAGAAACGGATGAACTTATTTATGTGTCAAACAACCATAAATGAGCCTTTAAGAGTACAAATGCTCAAGGGTAGTCTGTGATGTCATCTGTAGCACTGTTGTTATTTTCTCTGCTGTGAACAAATCTGCTTTCGTATGGCCTATTTTTTTTTTTTTGGTGGCAAAGCAAAACCCTCTGAAACATTATTGTCTCACAAAATGGTATGCTCATGGAAAACATGGAGAACTGGTTCATATATGAAGTCCATATATGACTTCTATCAGTGATCAATAGTAAATACTGATATTGATATCTGGAACCATTTACTTGTTATAAACCATCTAAATAAGAACCATTAGAAGGAAAAGAAAATTTTTTTTTAAAAATTCCTAAAAAAAAATTCTAAAATCAAATTCTGCAGAACTGTGAACAAACTTTGTATGCATTGTGCTAAAGAAGATTCATATGAAATATGAAATGAATCAGGCTAGTAGTTTCATCAGAGAAGATGTTTGAGGAAATTGCTCACGAAGATGGCAACGATGATAGTGTCCGACACATTGGCTTCACAACAGCTCATGGTGCATTGGCTGGAGAGCTAAAAAAAAAAAATACTAACAAAAATACATTAAGTTTTGACATTTGCACCAGGAGAGCATTTCAGAGCCTTGAATCTGTGTTTGATCTTTGACCCCCATCTGTCCTTGTACTGGAGGAAACCATGGTTCCATCAGAAGAACCTCCATATTGTCTCATTGACTCAGGTTCATTTGTGAAGGAGGCGGTAGATTCAGAGCTTCCCTCCCTGAATCCCGAGCAAAGCGGAGGCCTGGCTGACAGCTGAAACAGATTCATTGTGAATGTAGAGTTATGTAAGAGCAGAGGAAGAATGGGAGCGCCTCCGCTGGCTCAGGGATACATGATGGGCTAAGTGGAGTGTTTCACTAATGAAAGGTGTGTTCAGAGCCGTTAGTACGTTTCAAAGTAGAAATACCAATGCAAACCTGTACGAAGTGTGTGGAGGTGAAGGGAAAAAAAAGACTTACCAAGGCCGACATGGAAAGAGATATGAACGTTACATTATGTTATGTTTGTTGTTGTTAACTTAGTTTTCTTAGTGCTGCTTATTATTATTATAGCAACTGGGTAGCTTAGTGGTTTACACCACTTTGATGTGGAAGATGGCCGGTTCGAACCTCAGGTGGGTCCTAGGATAAGGCCCTTTACGCTATTGGGCAGTGCCTTATTGCGCTGGTCCCAAGCCCGGATAAATACAGAGGGGTGTGTCAGGAACGGCATCTGACGTGAAAACCTGCTGCCATGGCTCAGCCTTAGAGACAGGGTGATGAGTTCAGACATCCAAGAGGGACTCGGAATAGAGCCACTGCTCCTCCATGTTGAGAAGAGCCAGGTTAGGCGGTTTGGGTATCTAGTGAGGATGTCTCCTGAACGCCTCCCTGGTGAGGTGTTTCGGGCATGTCTGTCCAGGAGGAAACCTGGGCCAACCCAGGACACGCTGGAGGGATTATATTTCTGGCCTGGGTTTCCCCCAGAAGCGCTAGTGGAAATGGCTGGGTAGAGGGCCATCTTGGTTTCTTTGCTGAAGCTGCTGCCCCTGCGACCAGGATAAGTGGAAGAAGACGAGTACAAGTAAGAGTATGTTTATTATGTAATACTTACCAGCTGTTACATCTACAACATGACCACTTTATTCTAATTACTATTATTAGTTCTGCTATCATTAACTACTTATATACAATACTGGGCCAAAGTGTTGGGCACCCTTTAGGTTAGTTTTTGTAGTGTTGAAATGAAACATATTTATGACTCAGTCTCTTCAGATACTGAAGAAAAGTATCTGACCACAGCTGAACATGAGGAACATAACTGTGGTGTCGTCTCCAGGACACACACACACGGCCGTGCTGCTGGGACTCAGCTGCTTTTCCACTTGGTCCACTGAGAGATAAATCTTTAATTTACAGGTTTCCCCACACTGGGATTTGAACCGGCGACCTCCTGGTCTGGTCTGGTCTGTTTCCACCAGGCTGCACGCACAGATGCACTAAAGAACTGTCAACATACGAAACACCAAGTGTTGAAGCATGTGGTGCATTATTGTGTGCACGTGTCCATGCACTTGTGTCATTTTTGTTTTGTTGCCTCATTCTCATCTTGTGTTATTTTCATGTTGTTACATCATTTTCATTATTTGAACCATTTCCATCTTATTGCATCTGGGTTTTTTTCCATTGGGTAATTTTCATCTTCATATCATTCATCATGTTCATCTTGTTCCATCGTTCATATCCTGTTACTGTTTCATCTTATTGGGTTTTTTGCATTTTCTTTGTCCTGTTACATTTAACATCTTTAACACTGTGGGATATTATTTTTGCTTTGGTTCTTTTTTTCTTGCTTTCTCACTTTTTTGTTAATTTTACACCGCATAGTGTACACATATAGGCACTTTATGGTGTTAAATTAACACAGGCATATTTGCTGTGTACTAAAGGGGTTTTACTAGGGATGGAACATGCAACTATGTAGTTTCAAATATTCGGTTAAGAATACGATTTTCTCCCTTTTTTAACAGAATGAGCTTGCAGATAAATTATGACTGAAAAAGATTCCTTTCATTATTTGTCAGACAAAAAAAAAAACATTTCTGAGGTAGGGTGGAACACAAACTATGCAATGAATACATGTTAAAAATGTATATATATTGAAATGTATAAAAAAAAAAAAAAACTAAATATATTTGATCTTATCTGGTTTTTCGACCCTGGTGACCGGAGCTTCTCAGTCGTTGACCTGCAGGATCATGTCAGTTGTGTTGTTTGTCGGTCATCAGCTTTTTTTGCGTGTTTTTATTCTTTTCATGTTTGCACATGGAAGTCAAAACGCTGCTACACCTCTGATTTAACCCTGGTCTGTGCGTCCTCCATTTCAAAATCACTTGTGACTGCTGAACCCATGGAATCAACAGTAGATTACAGCCTCTGATTTTTAAAAAGGGCATCACGTTTTTAACTGTCTCGTGGTGCATCATTACATCCTTAGATTTTACACCCATCCCCACCATAGAAATGGGTCCATGATTAAAGTACTGGACTTACACATTTAATGGTAGAAATAATAGATGAACAGTGTTATTGGCCTTCAACTGTACTGTGCCTTTGTCCAATGGAAGACCAGTCCTCTGGCCGCATAAGCTGGTTTAGTCTCATCACTATCCTTATCATCACATGACCCAGAGAAACCTTTAACAGCCTGCAGTTCCTGGGGCTCTGAGCAGGTTAATCCAGCCCAAGACAGTGGCTGTACACTGGCCTGTTAAATCTGTTTAAGCTGTACTAAGACCACTTAACATGTCCAAGTCATATTAACAGAAACAAATGTCACCGAGTCCATCCCAGGGATTAACCTGTGGCATCTGAACCCGCTGACATGTCTCAGTATCCACCACCACTCCATCTGACTGTTACACACGCCAAGAACACAAATACATGGACATGAATGATGAACTGAGTCTAAGGCTACATTCACCAGCAGGTCTTAATGCGCAATTCCAATTTTTACACATTAAATATGACTTCTGTTAGTTTTGAGTATAAACTGAATGTGACCCTGAAGTGACCTGCATGCACAAAAGAGGTCCTGACTTAATATGTGACCACGCACACACCGGGCCGTACCTACATCTCAATTACTTTTTCTTTCATCATTCCAAAAATGTTCACACGAGGGCAAAAAATGCAGTCTGCATCTCATTTCATTATTTCCCTAATCCTAACCCAATACCTGAACCCCTAACCATTTGCACCTTTCAGGTGGCTTTCAGGTGTGATAGGAAGAGGGAAATATCTAAAACATACAGGATACTGGCCCTCGAGGACTGGAGTCCGACACCCCTGGATGCAGATGTGCTATTTTGCACTTTTGAAAGTGTACCCCTTAGTGTGCACCTTTAGTGAATCATTTTGTACATTTTTTTGAGTTTGCACATGTTTTACTACACGCAATGGATCACTAATGAAAAGTACTATAGAAATCTAGTCCATTACTATTACAATTACATATAGGCAAATACTTGATTTTTCCTGAAAAATACACAAAATACAGAGGATTATATTATAATATATGGTGAGAAAGTGCTTAAGAAAGGTTCAACCTAAAGTAACATTCATGTGGGACATGACACAAAGGTAGCCCTGGGTGTTCAGGGGTTAAATTGACAGATGAGTGTGCACTCAGGGCCGACACGGAGGATTCCAGCTCCTGAAGCCATTGGTTCTGGGTTCTGTGCAGTTTATTATGGCACATAAAACAATCCCTTCCTATTGATCTCCTTTCTTCAGCGTTGGTCTCAGAGCAGAACAGTGCGGCGTCTGCTCCTGCTCTCAAACCGCTTTCTTCACTGTTGTCAGTAATCCCATTACAGCCGAGAAACACTTTCACAGCAGGTATGGTTAGAGTAGACAGAAAATAGAAGAGCATAAAGACACCGTTCACCTGGGGTTACATTATTGGCTAATTGGAGATGTGGAACTATTCCATCTGACATTCTCAATCATGTCTGCCTTTGATGATGTGTGACGTGTTCTGGTTTGGATGGGATGTATTGACATCATTTTCTGAGCAGGTACAGGTAGTCCTCGGGTTACGACGTACCCGACTTACGTTATTTTGACTTTACAATGCCGGAGTCTCGTCCGCCATTACTGTACATACGTTCTGTATACTAGACATACATACTCCTTTTCACTTATAGAACAGGCTATTGTACGATTCCAGGCAGAGGATCCCAATATGGAACGCTTTTCTAAAGCTTCAAGGGAAGTGATGGACAGTGTACGGTGGTACCGTGAGATCTGGGAGGAAAAGACAAACATCTCAAAGTACTTATATAGAAGTATAATACATGTATTTGGATAGTTATTTAGAGATTTACGGGGTATTTAGGGGTACTAAAGGGTTAATTCTGACTTGAGTGGAAATTCGGGTTACCTCGACAGCATCCGAACGGAACTCGTTCGTAACCCGAGGACTACCTGTACACTCATTCAGTTGGATGTGAGCCGCACAACATGAGGCATTAGGATAAATATAATGGGTCAAACAAGCCATTATCAGTTTGAAAACATGATCCATAAACATTGACATGAAGCATGGAACCAGGCGTCTCACCACTGACATGTATGTGAATAAATCTGATATTAAAGAAGACAAAGCAAAACCGCCATGACTCTATGGAAACATGGCCCTATTGTTTATCTCTTGCTAAGTAACCCACTTCAATAATAATTCTATGACAAACATGACAAAAATAACACAATGAAACACCAATACAAAGCCATTAAAGCCATGTAAAAAAAAAAAAAAATAGACAAACAAACAATATTTTGGCAGAAAAAATCTTTTGGGCAAATTTTTGGGATTCAAGCTGAAACATTTTTGGAAGCCACTGTGTAAGAAAATAGAAAAGAATAAAAATAGAATTGAATTTTAAAATGTAAATGGTGAATGAAAGGCAGAGAACTGAGTGAAAATATTAGGAGCAAAAAGACAGTTCAAAAAGAATTACTCCAATAAACTAGAGATAACCAACATTTCTAGTTAAGTAAGGTAATGAAGTATTTGTACTTAGTTACTTGACATCTGTCTTCCTGAGTATGGGTTCTGTTACCATTTACACAGCAGCAGAGCACAATTACACTGTAAAAATACATATAATCAGAAGAACCATGGTGCATGATGCTAAAATATGAACCTCTTTATCCACTATCAACATGAATATGATGTGAATATTTGTTCAATTCAGAACTCAACATGAACCCATTTTACAAGTGGGGCATTCGTCATTACAGTAACTTGCATGAATGCAGTAGATTACACTCACACACCCAGGTGAACAGCACTAACACACATCATACAAGTGTGTGAATGTGTCACTGAAGGACACATTCTTCACTGTAAACTCAAATCATGCCTGTGTTGGTGTCTCAACAATAAGAAAACCGCCTGATTTCCTCAGCATTTGGCGTCTCTGCAAGTTGAATACAATTGGAGTGAAGCTGACATGTATCGTGAAGGAGAAAGAAGTCACTAGAGCCCCTGACACTGTCAGCTGACATACACAGTCAGCTGACCTGTGAGCAGACGTATCCTGGACATCAGATGCATGTCGACAGCGGCCTTTAACAGGGTTGGAAGTGCACGGGTGTATATGAGACTGATGGCTCCCACTCTGGAGTGTCTCACTGATGTGATGAAGCCATTTAACACCCATGGGTAAGTGACAACGTCTGCCTGCGAACAGCTGCTCCTCTCAGCACCTCGCCAATATGTGCAGACCATGTGGATGTTCAAGAATCCCGATAAAACTCTACGTCTGTTTACACTGAGAGACGCCAAGAAGGAAACTGAGAACACATTCCATCCCAATCAGTTACTCATTCACTGCTCTTACACGATTTCATCATTTCAGTTTATGGAGGCGTTTCATCACGAGTCTATTCTAGATTTATCTAGTTTTCGAAGGCTTACACGCACCTGCCATGCTCATGCATATTCCATCTTATATATCATATGTTTGGATAATGCCATCTGTCACAGGCTGGATGTGAGTGGGTTGGCCTTCTTAATTACATTGTACATATGTATAATGACAATAAAGGCATTCTGTTCTACGGCCGGGCATCACAGCCAGTTTCGCTAATTGATTTTATTTTGATTCAATTCGATCTGAAATCGTTTTGATTCAGTATTAATTGATTCAGTCTCACTCACTTCACTGAATCAATTACAAAATCTAAAATGGATCAAATCAATTGTTTTATCCAGCCCATATTGAACGTTCATCTGCTTCTGTGTAATTTGTGAATGTCTCAGCTGCATTCATTAAAACAGCCTGTACATTGATTTCTATGTAGGTGTCAAACTAATTTCAGTTCAAGTTCCACATTCAGCCCGATGTGATTTCCAGTGGACACCTAATAATCAAAATGAACTTTAACCCATAAAGACCCAAACGTCCACCTTTAACCTAAACCATCTTCTGATCTAAACTATTTAATATCCATTGATCCACTAATCCTATCAATCTGTGTCAATAATTGGTGTAAAATGTAGTTATTCATATTTTAATGGTCATTAGATATGACCCATTTGGACATTCAGTAAACATTGCACCAGTAAAATCCATGAACTTGGATCAATGAGTGGATGGCCAAACTGAATTTATGTTCCATTAATGACAGAATGGACTGAAAAAAGTAGTGGCAGTACTGTGTTGTGCTGCCATTTCTTACCAGTTGCAGTGAAAGGGTTGGTACAAAACCTTCATGTAGGGCTGGTGTTGTCAGACACACAGTCACATGTGGAACTAACCCCTGAAGCTCTCACTCTCAGAACAAGGGATGTGCTTGTCTTCACTTGGATTGATATGTTTGTTGATTTATGTTATTGGCTGACTTTGAGGTTATAGTTTGGATTCAACCAAACCAACCAGCTAAATATAGAGAAAGTGGTTGACTAGTAGCTTCTGTGCTCATCTGGAGAGCAGTCTGGCTGGTTTAACTCTGTTTTTATATTAACAGTGTTCAGGGTGTTAGAGCAGACATACAGTAATGTAAAAAAAAAACAACAACCAAGAACCGCAAAACACAGGCTGCTGTGTGCGTATGTTTATTCATCTTCAGAATAGAGTGTGCTAATGTAAGACGCTAATCATGCTTTTTTAGCTGATTAGCTGATCACCAAATCACAGTGCAGATGTAATTATTGAGTCCAGACACTAGTCCCTTTTCCATTGACCCTCAAATTGCACAAATTTAACTTTTAACACACAAAAAAAATTGCCTAATGGAAAAATGACAATCTCACCAAAACTCGTTTGTCAATTACAAGTTTTTGTTCTTGCAAGAGGTGATTTTTCAGGTGTGGCCAAAGTGGTATATCATGCAAAACTCTCATGGAAAGACAACTAGAGTCATGAAAACAAAAAAAAGTGGTTGTTGCAACAGGAAAAGACTAAGAGTTTAAAACAAACATGGGACAATTCAGGAAACCCAGTCATTTTAGAATTTAGTACAAGATAGAGGGTAACGAGCATTCTAGATTCAAAACAACAGAAAAATGTCAGAATTTTCCAGGACTTAGAGGGTGATATGAGAGATGAATATATCTGTAAATCAATATGATATTCACAGTCATTGTCATGTTTATGGAATGACTTCATCTGACATCTTTTGATAATAAATAAACAAATCCTAAATATATAGATTAATAATATTATTTATAATAATAATAATATATTAGTAAATATCAGTAAAGCACAAGCCAGTGCCAAATGAAAGCCTAAAGTAATAAGAAAAAGAAAGACAGAATGAACATTCTACAAGTACCTCATCCGGTCCTAAACCTGGATAAACAGAGGGTTGTGTCAGGAAGGGCATCCAATGTAAAAACTTGCCAAATCAATATGCAAATCTGATTCACTGTGGCGACCCCAGAAGGAAAAATCTGAAAGAAACTAAGGTAAGTAAATATGGGTAAAGTTTTGCACATATGTCCAATGGAAAACTGACTAGTGAGACAGGATGGTCTGGGGTTAACAGGAATAGAAACTGTGATACACCTGGCCAAGACTTTCTCCTGTGTGTTGTCAAGATGTCTAGTGTCTCGCATGTCCCAAACTAATTTAAAGAGTTGTGGGCATAGAATAAATTTAGCCCGTTACTGCTGCCTCTGCACATGGCCTTGCATATTCCTGTTAGTCATGCGGTGTTATTTTTCGAAGCCACTGTTTATACGCTGTAATATCACTAGGAAATGGCAAGAACTGGTTGAAGGACCGCCTGATTTCCAAAAGGCCTTGGCAGTTCTGTGACTATGCCACAGGCCATTTGTCCCACTTTCTCATTGGCTATAACACAAGCTGACAGGGCCACAGTGACAATGTGCTGCTTGTTTAGTCCCTTAACTACCTTCCTGCCCTCCCTATCTCTGCATCTCCCCCACTGGAGACCAATTCCCCGCTGGCTAAGTCATGATGACAGGGCCGGGTGAATGCTGCACCTTATTTACTCAACTGTTCCTGTGGTCAGGCCTCAGCCCGTTCACTCCTCTGCTTCCTTTACTCCATCCCTCTTCTTTAGAGTCTCACATATTCAATTTTACTCCAATCTATGTCAGGACACTACTCTGTCTTTGCCAGTATTGCAAGGCAGGGTGTAGCCAACAGGAACGACATTGAACCAATATTTGGCCAATGCTTGCTTTGTCACTTTTTCCCCTTTAGAAGTCAATGCCTCAATGTATCTGTGTTTACGAGTTCATTAGGCGTACAGAGGCAACGAGTCTGAACAGCAAAGTGAGACATCGCAGCAATAGGCCCCTGAGGACACAGATACTAAAGGAATGACAGGACCAAGGGGGCATTATTTCAGTATCTGCCGCTGAGGCATGACTCTAGCAGCCACCTTCAGTGGACTTTAGTGATACATGGAAATAATTTCCTTCCTCCCTTCCTTCCTTCCTTTCTTTCTTTCTTTCTTTCTACAAAAAGTTGGAAGTAGCTCACAAATCATAGAACAAGCACCAGAGCTGAGAATGAAACCCAATACTGAAATGTAGTAAAATAAAGCTTCCCTAAAGGCCACAAGGTATTCACTTTAAGAAAGCAGGAGGCAAAAAGCAAACCCTGTAACACCTCACTCCACTGTGTTGACTCTATTAAACTGGATGATCAGGAGGTGGGACACATATAGGCAGCAAAGGAGGCTGGAGGAAGTGGTTTTGGTGGAGCAATAAAGTCAGTCTTTAGCTGCACTATACCTACATATCACTACTGTGGGTGGTGCTCTCCTATGTCTTGTATTGGGAGGCTGTCTCCTGCACATTTAGAATGAGAGTCTTTGGTAACAAACAGGAAACATGTCACTTAACTGATCACTCACCCAAATTATTAGATTATACATGAAACTCGTGGACTGTAAACAGGGGTGGAGGAAGTACAGGGGTTTAGTACTTTAGTAAAAGTACCAATACCCTGCAAAATATTTACTCCAGTAAAAGCAGAGGTACTACATCAAGAATCTTACTTAAGTAAAAATATTAAGTACTTACTTTAAAATGTACTTTAAAGTATAAAAGTCCAAGTACTCACACAATGTCAGTCTGTGTCATTATGATAAAGAATGTAGACATACTTATTTATGTCACTGCTCAGTGTCACAACAATATTATGTGAATTGGACAGATTGGTATCAATATTGTGTGTGATTTTTCATGTAAGATTTAGATTTAGAGTTAAAAAAAAAGACTTAGACGAAAAGATGTTAATGTAAGGAGATGTATGTAAATGTAAGGAGTAGAAAGTACAGATGACTGCCACAAAATGTAGTGAAGTAAAAGTATGCATTATCATTTTTTACTTAAGTAAAGTACAAATACAAAAAATACTTAGTATAGTAACTAAGTAAAAGTACTTTGTTACATTCCACCACTGACCGTAAATAGTTATGTTTTTGTTAAATTATTTGATGTGATTCCTATAGTTGTCTTCATGTGAGACAGGTGGAGCAGCGTCCTGTATTGACAATCCAGCACTGATCGGTAGACCATGTGACCATATCTGATCTGACAAGACTGCACTTCCTGCATCCGCTACATGTTTAAAAAACGTAATGTCTCAAGGAACAAATGAAAACGCAGAACTGTTTTAGTGTAAATAAAAGAGGGCAATATTGCCACCCAGATAGCGACAATTCAAGTGAAGAGGCAAGATGATGCCTGCTCTCACCCTCACTGTTCTTTGCTATATTTACCATCCTGGCCCTGCGGATACATCCTCTAGTCAGTGAAAGGATCCTTAACACTTGACTAGCTGCTCCTCCAGTTTTTCCTTTCTCTCAGTGACATTACTTAAATGACAGATGATGCTAAAGTACAAACAACAGTGTCTTTAGCACATACATTGTTTATGCGTCTTAGCTGTGATGACCTGGTTCCAGAGGTACCATTTCAGATTGTTGATCATAGTCACATGGTCCTTGTATTTTCTAACAGATTCTACTGGCCCTTTATTGATAAGTGTGAGCTTTGTGGGATGCAGCTTTCTACAACTAATGGAAGCATTTCCCATATTTATTTCCTTGCGTTAAGGAGAGGGTTTACATTTGTTCAGCAACTGGATAGCTTAGTGGTTTACACCGCTGACTTTGGTGTTGAAGGTTGCCAGTTTGAATCCTAGGTGGGCCCTTGGGCAAGGTCGTTTGCGCTATACATATATACTGTCAGCCTAATGTAATAATAATAATAAAAGTTCACCAATTTAGGAAATACAGTGACCAGTCTGGCCTCCACCATCATTCTGTAATAGAGTAAATGTTATGCTGTGCTGGGAAAGAGCAAGTGCGCACAATTGGAAGTACATCATTGTATTAAAGTGACAGCAGTTTCAAAAATATTTTCAGCTTGACACCCTGAATAGATATTTTGATGCATCTTAAATACAAATACAACAGGAATGTTTCAATACCGACTCTTCTACAAAGCTGAATAAATGTGCCAATTGTCCTAATGTTTAGACACCAAGTATTCTACTGAGTGTTCACTGTTTTCAGTCACAATGTCTACATTTGTTTGCAACACCTTTGTCATCATTTTAGTGAAAGACTGCACACGTACAATAAGGAGGCTGAGGGAGAACTGTGGTCCAACCAGAGCAACGGCACCAAAAATAAAAGCTCAAAAGGGTAAAAAAAAAAAAAAGATTATTAAGTTAATGTCTTAACATCCACCAAGTGACTTGTATTTTAATTAGATTCATTGTAACACAATTGACCAAAGTGCTGGTTTGGTGATATATGAGGTATATGATGGTGTGTTATTCCATATGTTGGTTTATGTCCCTTTATCCAACAGATTTATAAATGTTCCACTGATAGAACCTGTAAAAAGAATGTCTTGTCATGTGCAGTCAGTGTTTAGAAGTAGATCTGATAGCTGTGACAATAATATTCCTTAGTTAAAGCCATTCGATCAATTCTACAATCTCACATTTTAACCCCGATTGTATTTGTGAAACTACAGCCATACCAGCATTTACGACTGGATTTGTCTGTATCAGTGACTCACATATGGTCAGATTTCACTCCTTTTATTCTGGAACCATTTGAGTTGTAGACCAGTGGAAATAGGCATTACACTGTAATTCCATTCCACTATAACCCTAGCCACAACCTCATTGTTCCCTCTCTTTCAGTCATATTTAATGTAATGGTAAATGGACTGCTCTTATATAGTTCTTTTCTACACTTTGGTACTCAAAGCGCTTTACAAAGCCTCACATTCACCCATTCACACACGCACTCATGCACCAGTAGGCGGCTACTATACTAATGTGCCATGCCAGACCCTACTGGGAGCAATTTAGGGTTCAGCGTCTTGCTCAAGGAGACTTTGACATGTGGACAGTAGGATCCAGGATTTGATCCACCAACCCATGTCCAATGTCTGTCATTATCATATCATATAATGTCCTTTCTATCAACTATCCCAAACTCATCCACATCACCTCCACCAGTGCTGAAGAGCAACGGCAACTCTAGCACTTCACTTCACTGTTGACGTGTGGGCTGATGCAGGACCGCGTTAAGCCCTCAGGTCTGACACTGACAGCCACGTTCACATTCTCCCACACTTCATACGTACAGTGCATCACTAAACTAACTGTCACCAATCAAAACGGAAGCCTTACAACTCTTAAACAGATGTACTAAATCACTCAATATGGTGACAAAGTGGAGCAACGTAGGCGGTAACTGACATTTTCACCCTCAGGTCTTTCTGGAGCTGTAAGTCTAATTCTTCACCAACGTTTCACTGCAATTTTTTTTTTTTTTTTTACTCCTGTACCAGGTTCAATACATACCTCTATACAAGACAAAGTGCTCCTTGAATAGCCAAGGTCTTGTCTCATGTATTACCGACATACTAATCCTGTTTCCTTAAGTGGATATCGTCATTGTGTTTTCATAATCATCTAACATCAGCCTACAGATGATTAAAGAAAAAGAGACATAAACATATAGGCTGCAGTGAAATAGGTAGTTCTTAAAGGGTTGACAAATTATCTGAAAGACTGAAGTGTGTTACAGCAGAAAACTAAACCTCAGCCTCACATACTTGAACAAATCGTGTCACCTAAGGACCTATTTATGTCAGGAGTGTCGAACATGCAGCCCAAGGGCCAAAACCAGCCCGTCAACAGTTCCAATACAGCCCGCAGCATGAAAAATTACACTGAAAATATGAACAGTCAAGGATGTCACACTGCATTATGAAAATATTTACAACTACAGACTATTCTCACAGTAAAATATGAATAACCTGAAATGTTTTTTTTTTAAATTATCATTTATAGCAAAATAATAGATTCACTGTGACCTCTGAATTGTCTTAATAATAAACATAACAAACATAATATTCTTGAAATTGCATTTATTTTTCTTTACAATATCTCAGGTCTACATGGTTGTTGAAGTTACTCCTATTTTCATGACGCAGTTGGACTTTTTTTTTCACGCTTAAATGTGTAGTGTGCGACTCCCATACTCTAGGTGGCAGTAAATACGTGAATCAGTGCAAAGACAGCGCAAGTTCTCTGTTCTGGTGGTCTGCTACGTCAAAGGTGAAAACTGATCCGTATTAAAAAGGAACAAAACTTGAAATGTGTCTGAAAAATATATTTCAACTCTATAAGCAACAATGTACATCTGAAGATATGTAACATTTCTCACAATTACAACATGTATAAAGCTAAAAAAATAAATAAATACATAAAATAATAATGCCTCACAGCAAGAAGGTCCTGGGTTCAATTCCAATATATATCTTAGATTTACGTCAGAGTGATGTATATTAATTGCCTCTATATACGCGCCAAGTTTGAAGTAAACGGAAACAAAATTGATGTTCCTATGGACATTTGAAATTGTGTCCATTATAAGTAAAGGGAAAGAAAAAGACTTTAAAAATGTGAACTATGACCTATTTTTCTATCTATTCTGAGTCACTGAAAATCTATAAACCCACTTTGGTATGAATTCAACCAATAATTTTGCTTCTAAAGTGTTAACAAACAAACAAACTGAACCAAAAACAACAGCCCTCGTCTCTGCTTGAAATAAATAATCTTCATTATCACAAATAAAGCTGTGTTTTTAGGGTACTGGCTTGTAAATGAATTGCTCCATTCTAATGATCCTCCATTTATAATAATCAGTTTGACCCAGACAGACCCAGTGATCAGTATTCACAGTATTATTTCCAGTTTGGTGGCCAACACATTGTCTGATCCAACAGAGCCAGAGCAGACCTGCTACACAAATACTGATCAAATGTGTTGCGACGCTGATAAATGGTTGCTCATATCTTTACTTCACTACTCCCATCTCCAAAAACTGCACAGGAGCAGCTCAGGCAGTCATGTGAGGAAAAGTGAGTTAGTATTTCCCACCATCTCCTCTACCACATTGAGCTCCTTAACTGGAATCTGTTTGGAGAGGTTCACTAGCCCTTTACAAATGAGAGTGATAATCCCTCACTGTACGATTCTCATGCAGAGGTTTGAGTGGCGCCTGTCTCTCTAGGCTCTGAGCTAAGCCTCCAAACTCTTCCTCTCATGATTTTTTAAGCACAGTGCCACAGCACAATATTTTAGAAACCCTGCAGTAAACGTATGGAGTGGAATGTTAATGCCAACTGTGATCAGAGTCAGAGAGTGTCTGCATAAGGAGGGTCAGACAATAAAGTGAGCTAATTTTGAAGGGTCAGAGGACTCCACCACACATGCCTCAGCAGAGGCAGCGGCATAGAACAGGAATATGGAATAGACCTGATGGAATATGGAGACTTCTGCCTTAGTGGTGTGGTGGTTTTACAAAAATCTGTGTATCATTTGTTCTTTTCATGTTCAATTGAAAATCCACAATTGGAAAATGAAAAAAAAACAACTTATTTCATTATTCGTGTACAAATCAAAAAACAAGTTTTTTTTTTTGTTTGTTTTTTGTTTTTTTTTATTATTATTCCATTTGTTTGCACAAATTAAAAATTGGAAATAAGGAAATGGACCAAATGTGGGGTTTCATGTTGACATTTCTGATTTAGTATGACCTGGAAGTTACTGACCAATATACCAGTGGCACTAGTACCAATGACAGTGGTACCAATCAGACTAGTACCAATTGCACTGGTACTGATGTAACCCAAATTTCCGTGTAAGTTGGAATTAACCCTTTAGTACCCCTAAATCTCTATCCAAATACATGTACTATACTTCATATTAATAAAATAAAGTTAAAAATAAGATACTGTACTCTATGTACATACAGTATACAGTACCTATGTACAGTAATGGCAGACAAAATTTTGGAGTCGTACAGTAATGGCGGACAAGACTCCGGCATCGTAAAGTCAAAATAATGTAAGTCGGGTACGTCGGAATCCAAGGACTACCTGTATTTATATTTTTTGTATATTTATGTTTTTATCTTTTTTATCTTGTTGTGTTATGACTCTTATTTAACAGGTTTCACTCTCTTATTTTGTACAAGATGGTAGGTTTATTGTTTTTTTCCTGTTTCAGGAACTCATCAGATTTGAATGGCAGCTAAAAAAAAAAAAAATACTAGGTTTTTTATGAGAAAAAGCTAGAAAAAGGCAGTAATGTGCTTTGAAGACATGATGCCTTTTTCATCTGGAGTTTCTCCGTCTGTTTAATGAAACCACTTTGGCTTGAGTTCACAGGCAGCAGATGAAACAAGATGTTTTAGATCACTTTCCCTTCTGGAATAAAGAAAAGGGATATGACAGTGATCAGCATGGTGTTATGGATTTATTCATTGATTGATCTATTTATTTATCTTCAGGGAACAGAATAGTAATTGCTGTGCATCTGGTCCTTTTCTAAATCAAGTTCTCGTTGGTAAACATGTTCACATCTGTTCTATCCCATTCAGAACTGGGAAGTGGACGATGTTTCTGGAAGTCCAGGTGAAACCAGTTCAGTCCATTCTGAGACGTGGAGGCTTCCATTCCATGTCTTCCATTTACTCACTCTCCCCATGTCTGTATCTAATTTTAATCCACTTGTGTTGCCTTCATGGTCTTCAGTGATTTCAGCCACTGAGTCCCAGCCCAACCCATCCTGGATGTGCATTGAATCCACTCAGTCTGTGGACCAAAGGAATCTGCAGCCACTACAGTTTCAGCTTTATTTTATTCTCCGGGGGAAAAAAAACTGAAATGCAACATTTTTGCTTTCACTGCATGCCAATTGAACAACTGTGGAAAAATAGTCAAAACAAACTTCAGAAGTTTGTAAGAAAGTAAAGAGACTTTTTTAAGGTAAGGATTTATTTTACTTTGTATTTCTGGATGGAGTTTTAGATAAAGTATCTCCAACTTTATAGATTTTCGTAACAATATTAGCATCATTAATTAGTAAATCATTCCTTATAAAATAAAAATGTATATTTTTAGAGAAAAAAATTGCTCCTCTAACACTGATTCATTTGATTAAGTCATGTTTTTGTGCACAGAGATTGCATGGTCTTCCCATGTTCACCCATAGGTATTACATTTACATTACATTAGGCTGATGCTTTTATCCAAAGCGACTTACAAGGTATAGGCATGTATAACGTGAAGAGCCTTGCTTAAGGGCCCACCTGGGATTTGAACTGGCAACCTTCCATACCAAAGTCAGTGGCGTAAACCACTAAACTACCCATACCTAACACAGTGTAGCCTTCTTTTCCCTCAGAGGGGTGTAACCTCTGCCTGTGGGTTAGGTTCTCACCTGTTTAGCTCTTTGAGTAAACTATGAGACTTAACCACCCATGCAATACACTTCACACAATTAAACAAACGAGTACAGCCAATGAGTGAACACAGAGACTATATTTAAACAGAGAGTGTATTGTAAAGCGAATCAGTAAAATACTTCAATACAATAGGAAGTTTCTTTCAGCTTTTCCCTTCAGGGGTCGCCGCAGCGAATCAGATTCACATGTTGATTTGGCACAAGTTTTTACGTCGGATGCCCTTCCTGACACAACCCTCTGTATTTATCCAGCACAATGAAACACTGCCCCCTTGTAGCTACAGGTATAGGTGTGTGTAGTGTAAAGGGCCTTAACCAAGGGCCCACCTGAGGTTTGAATCGGGAATCTTCCGCATCAAAGCCAGTGGCGTAAACTACTAAGCTACCCAGTCGCTAATATGTGGGTAATTTATTTTACAAAAGCCAAGTAGTGAGTGAGTGATTGATTGATAGTCCTAAAAACAGAACAAAACAGAAAAAATAAGTGAATCACATGTCTTAAAATCAAGCTAAGAAAGGCAGGATGTGTCTCTATAAGACAATATGTCCTTTGGTCAGCCCAGAACTAAACATAAAATGAAACCTCCTTGAGGTAAATTCACAGACACCCATGGATGTGTCCGAGTGTGAATGATGTCTCTTTGTTCTCATTTCACTGGTGGATTGTAGAGATTGAAGGTTTCTGCCAAAAGCTGTGCTGTGTACACACACATTCATCGTTACAGTGGTATGAATCTTGGAAAGAAAACGGTTTTCTGAGAACAGTGGGAGGCAGTGTGGTGTAACACACTTCAGTCTGTTTTTTTTTTTTTGTCTTCAAATCATGGGACTCAAAATAGTCCACAGACAGCCTGTAGTCTGCCACAGCAGTTGAATGCTGGATAATACGTAGGATTGTTCGATCTGCTGGCTTGTTTTCATCATTATGTCCTGGATACCATTCACTATATTCTGTAAGCTACAAGAGTTAAGTTTTCAAACACTGAGCAGTACAGTTGTGCTAGCAGAGAAAACCAGGACACGTCAAGAATTCTGATGAGCTGCACCTCATTTACTTCTGTTTGACTGAAAGTTACATGAAATAAAAACTCCAAACTGATAAGATGAAAACCTTTATTTCCTGTTGTGTCTTTTCTGTTGCAAGAGACTTATTGTTGGGTTTAGTTTCCTACAATGCTTCTCGTTAAGAAAAGATATGCATGTGTGTGCATGTGTGGTGGGGGGGCGGGGGGCCTCGGGTGTACTTTTGTGACAACTGACTGTGGAATCACTCCCCCAGTGCAGTTTGGCAAAAAGAAATTAGCACAATAACATGTATTTTTAGAAGACAAGGCTGGCTGCTCAGATGAAATTGGACTTTCCACCATGGAATAATGTATTTATTTTTGCTAAATATTGAATTAATATATTAAATGTGAAATAATATAAATGAATGCTGGCTTGTGTATCAAGACACACAACTGGTAAGTTCTCTGTCTTGAACTGAAAGCTCTTCTCTATGTTCCTCTGTGTTCCTCTACTTCCATGTAAGGTTCCTGGTGTGAGATGCCTGACAAATGAGTCTGAACAGGTCCACTGGGTTTCCTTCCCCTTCTACAGAGTGTGTCCACATTATTTACGGTCTCCGCACCAGTGTCGGCCTGCCTGACACACAATGTTTCATCCCTTTTATCCGGCCACTCATGTGTACCATCATATACACTGCCTGGCTCACATGCAACCACCAAAGCTCACATATAATATTGGACTGGATTGTCTTTAGCTTTGACTACAGGACACCTTAACTGTGGGTTTAGTCAATGTAATACCTTCACAATAAATGTCAGTACACGGTACAGTGGCGCACATTTTTTGTCCCAGTCTTCTTTAGCACGTCCCAAAGATTCTCAACAGGATTCAGGTCTGGACACTGTGGAGGCCAATCCATGTGTGAATGATGGCTCATGCTCCCTGAAACACCCTTTCACAAGTCAGAAGAACCTGATGATCCTGGGCATTATCCAGTCTTTATGTCCAATCAAAATGGTCGATGTTTCAAAATTTAGAAGCTACTCACTGCCCCAGTTAAAGGGTTCAAGAATTCACTACAGTTAACACAAACTGATCACAGCAAGAATTATCCAATGATTGCGTAAAAACAAGTGCTCCCCTAAACTGTTCCGGCCTGTATCTGCTGCATCCTGCATCATCACAACTACCTCCCGTGCCGAAGTTCCTCATCAGCGTATCGTTGCCCAGCAACCCACAGACGACTTCAGCGTGTGTGTGAACTGACCCACAAATGAGCCCATCTTCACGACCAAACATGCCACCAAGTAAGATTCCTGGTTTGGACTTTGTGCCCAGAGTTGGCTTAGTTACAGTATAAATTACGTCTGTCTGATCCAGTTAAACTGCTTCCTGCCCTCTAACCTCTTAATTATCCGTGCCCTAACTTCCATCACCTCTATATAATCTCTTCTTTGTTCTGTGTTTAGTTAATAAATTCTATATTTCTATATAAGTATTCTTTCACTTCTCTACTTACTTTAATTAATAAAGTTTCATCTTTATTCTTAAGACTAATGGTTAAAATGCTGACATTTTCACTGATTAAGTCTGATAAAATACCAATTAACGCTACAGATGTATTCTTCATGTGGTATTTTGTTTGGTGTGATGGCAAAATTTAACGTGTTAAAACTGTCTTTTCTGCCTCTGTGTGTTTTTCTGCTGCTATTTTTCTTTTCGATTAGTTTTTGTCAATTTCTTGATCTGGCGATTTTTGGTTGAGATGAATTCCTGTTCATGTTAGTGTTTGGGATGTTTGTTGAATAGTTCTGTTCTGACCCAGTAGGACACTACCGGGAATAAAGTGTTGAAGGCATCCTTTTCCTTTGGTATCTGTACCTGTATCCATTCGATCTTGTTCCCTGTTATTATTATTCTTTCATTAATTCCTTATGTGCTTCATTGATGTTGTGTTGTTGGTTGGGATGGGGTTTTTCATGTTCAGGCTTACTGGGGTAATATCCTCATCTTTGCAACAGAGGTTGAATCTCAGGTGGTTTTTCTAGAGTGCTAGGGATTTTTCAAGCCTCTCCAAGTGGAGAAAAGCTTTTTTTCCGATACTTTTGTCCACGACTTCCACATAGTGCATCCATCAAGTTCATTTTGTCTACTTATGATAAATGTAATTTTTAGCTTCTTTTTTTTCAGAAAAGTTAATATAGGAGATGTGTTTTTACTTACATTATCTTGTTGTGGAAAAAAAAGAAACCAAAAATTCCAAAAGTTCCATGGTGTTGCTTTTATAACTCCCCTCATTACACTTTTATAGCCCATTTTTAGACTTTTATTTCAACTCAAGATAATAAATCAAGTACAATAACTTGTCTTTTTGCTCAGAATGAGGGAGGCAGATTTTGATCTCTTTTATATCTGTACATGGCAGTTAACACAAAAAGAATAATTATAGTAATCACTCATTCTTTCACTGGGCACCACAGCTGGTGTTCATGCCCAAATAATGGAGTAAGATGATAACCACATGCTCTGACATACGACACTCAACAGATAATATAAGGAAACAGGACATAATGGATGCATTTAGGCTGTAACAATCTGCTATGGCCACTGACGTTCCATTACAGTGTTGGAGTTAGAAGGTTTGGGTTCCATTTGAACCATGTTTAACCCACAAAAACCCAAACAGACACTGGTAAAACCAAACTAAAACCATCTGTGGAAGCAATTGTTTCATAACTGGTCCATTAATCCTGTCAACCCGTGTCAACAATTGGTGTAAAATACAGTTACCCATCTTTTGATCATGCTAAATTGATTGTGTGTGAGGTGACAAAAAAATGTATGTGAATGGTTTGTATGGATGCTTTGTGTTATTGTAAAAATATATAGAAAAAAGGTGTGTTAAACTAAAGGAAGCAAAATTAATTTTATCATCAATTCATAAAAATGGGTGGGATTCCATAAGTTATACTTCTTCCCACTCCTTTGCAAGCACCAAAACATTTGTTTGACCATATTGTATAGTTCTTTGTTATCTGATGATTCTATGTGCTCAAAATAAAAACTACACGACCTAAAAATGTAAATGTTTTTATAATGGAATTTTTTTTTTCCACTCTAAAGCACAGAGAACAGCTTGGAGGGAACAATATTTTTACATCATAATATTATTATTATACTGGTCCAGCCCCTGTCTTAGAACCTATATTAAGAAAAAGTACCTCAGAAACTGCATTAATGTCTGGATTTTTACTGACTCTTCAGTTATGTGTCTAAGACAGTTTTTATGCAGTTTGTTCTACATACATGCATTACATCTTTTATAGTGTTTTCATCTTCATCTTTTAAATCTTTTACAGTGTTTTCATCTAGTTGCATTTTGTAGTTGTACATCATCTTCCAGTTCTTACACCTTTTATGTCTTAGATGATCATTTTCCTCTTATTTGGTCATTTAAATTTTGCTGCAGAAATTGCACCATTTTGGCTGCTTTTAGGTTCTTTCTGTCTTGATAAATCTCTTATCTCTCCATTAGATTTCATTTTCTGTGGGTGATGTCAAGGTTTAGAAAGTCCCACTTTTCTTCATTATAAAAATAAATTCACATACCATATTATTACATTATCATTATTATTATTATTATTATTATT
>JAPSES010018863.1:0-13536 GCA_029822895.1 Maxillicosta whitleyi
AAATCAAACAGTAATAATATTTTATTGTAATAGCCCTAAAGCCGATGACACCCAAGACAGACTGTATCCACTGGATTCAGTTTTATTTAGGGACTAAACAATCAGGAACAGAAGTTGTTGTTATAGCCACAACGTACACTGCTAAACTTTGCTGAACAGCCACACACACACACACACACACACACACACACACTCACACACACACATCTCTTCTTTCATTTTTTTCTACTCTCTCTCTCTACCCATATGTGGACACACACCAAGGCACAGGAAAAAAACTGTCACTGCATGAACAGGAATACAACACAATGCAGAAACACAAAAACACTCTTAACATGCGTAACACAGGGCGTCACACTATTGGCAGAAAAGTTAGACAAAATTTTTAAAATTTGAATTTAGAAACACAGGCATTGTCTGATTGACTCTTGCTGTCAGGTCTGTAAGATGGAGCGAAAAGGCTTGGAATGACATGAGATTTGGCATTTTCAGTTCCACTTGAAGTGCATCCAGGCAGCGGGGGCAGCAAAGCTAAAAGCTCGCTTCCCCAATTCAGCTGTAACTATGAGTACATTCAAATAATATTGAGGATTAACCCCATTTATCACATCTAATTTGTAATTGTAATTTATCAGTCACACCTCCTTTAACTTTCAAAGGGTATTTTTTTTTAGCTTATAACAAATTAAATCTGATTTCATCTGTATTCTTTCATCTTCTTATGAGCTCATATTGAAATCTCAGTATGTGAGGTTTGTGTGTGTGTGTGTGTGTGTGTGTGTGTTTACAGGTTGTAAGCTGTTTGTTGGAATTGTTTAAGCCAACAGTGGTTTGTGTCTTGGCTGCAGAGGAGCAATGAACATGTCTCCTCTGCAAACATAGACACCAGTGTGGGCTGTAGTCATGGATGTAGGAAACAAAGGTCATTAGCTCACAAATGGAGACGGCTAACACCAACAAATAGAGCACAACTTTCACATGAGCAGGAAGAGTTTACTTTGCAGACAAGTAACTTGATCATCCAAACATCAAACATAAAACCTGATCATCTTGCAAAATTATTGTCAACATCCATCGCAGTTTAGAAACTCATGTGCCCTATGTTTGACATACGTAACTATAGCCTCTACTGTAGGAGCGCAGTTTGTTTGTTTCCAGCCTGAATGTTATTGTTAACAAATACTAAAGTTATTCTAAAACATTCCCACTTTCAGTATTTATTAAGTCTCTATAAAGTAAGATACACATGGCTTTGACTGACATAACAGAAACACAAGGAAAGATTACAGGTTTTGCTTTATCATTCTATGAACATTACAGATTATTTTGGTTTGACTCACTGGCTGAATGAAAACGTGTGATTTCCACCCCACTGCTAAAAATACCAACTCACATCAGATGACTATAATTGATAAATACTTTATTTAAAGATATTAATTAGTCTGTCTGTTAAAAGGTGTAGCTGCATAATATGAAGTCCCCTTAATTGTTTACTGACCACATACAAACACACAAATGCAAACTGCTGTATCTCCTGCTGCTGTGGGAAAGCACAGAGCGGGGTTCTTAGAAGTCACAGCTACACGCACGCACACACACACACACACACACACACACTCACACACACACACACACACACACACACACACACACACACACAGAGCAGTCAGGGCGCATTGTGGGCAAGGGCTTCAGTTACTGTAAAAGAAGGCCACTTATCATTTACCAGAAGTGATGTAACAGGAAGTGATATCACAGGTGTGGGCTGTAGGAAGAGAGTGGGGGTCTGAAGTAGCAGCGCGACCCCTCAGTCTGTTTGTATCACAAGTGCTGCGCTTCTGTCAGACATTATGACTAAAATGTTACCGTTTCCTTCAGTTTGGGCAGTTTAATGTTTTTTGTTTCTGGTAATGTCCCATTATGAGTTCAAGTGCTTGAGTTTCATTATGATGAACGCAGCAATTTTGGATAGATGTGTCCTTCCAACACACCTGATTCATGTGATAGCCCTATCATCACGCTCTGCAGAAGCCTGATAACGATCAGGACCAGGGTAGGCCACCCTGAGCTAAACATTTACGGACTGTAAAATGGTAAACCTCATCAGGCATCGTATTATTGTTTAGTTAGTATAACCTATTAACTACAACTACAGGCAGGAAAGGATTTTTTTTTTTATCCACGTAAAATGAATGAATGTAAAAAAAAAAAAAAAAAATTAGAGATTTTTAGAGAGAAGGCCAGGACTGCCTGAGTTAACCCCAGTGGGTGTCAGTAGTAAGATCCTCCTAAGAGGGAAGTAGTGGAGGTCCTTGCCTCTTGGTTCTTACTTTGACTTTCAGAGGTTATATAACTGAACATGGAAAACAAAGAGGTCTCTATAATTCTCTAATTCATCATTAACACCTCACCTAAAACCCTGAAGATGATGAGTCTGTGTCTTCTTCAGTCTGCTATACTTCTTTAATTTTGCTGCTGTTTTACAGGTCAGACATACCAGATGCCAGTGTTAAGTGCCATCATGAAAAAGCTCCTAATGTGCTGGTGTGACAAAAAAATATGTTGACATGAACAAACTTCTGTTATGCAGGGGAAGAACCTGCAACCTCAGGAAAAAAACACATTCAACTTCTAAGTTTTTTAGGGTGAGCACTTTGCTTTTGTTTTTAAAATGATAAAAAGGAGTGATCACCTCAGATGCTGCAGGTCATGGTCAGAATCTGCTTTATATGAAATGTACAGTGTGTAATGTCTGCCACCAGGGGGTTTCTCAATCGAAGTTAAACAGCAAAATAAAATAAGAAATAATAATAAGAAATAAAAGACTGACGGAAGTTCTTTTAATGTCATTGCTGAGTGTCATGAAATCCTATTTACAGACTGAGTAATGTATTGCAGATTAATTTATATAATGATTAGTGTTGTATATTCACATTACATTATTTTACTTTGATGATATAACTGCAACTAAAGGGGATATGATCCTATTAACAGGTGACAAAATAAAACCTAACATAGTATATAGAATAGACCTAGTTTTGTATACATATATTGTAATGCAATAGTGTTACATTGTGTAGTTTTATATACTCATGTGAAATCCAACAAAACAACTAAATCCACTATTAGTGAGCAGTGATGGGTCATTTTATGTCATAATGTTACCTGTGAATGCTTAATATTTAAGGAAGTGTTTCAGCTATTTTTTAATATATGACGCTTTATTGTTTCTGTTTTTTAGTATCTCTGTTTATATCTTGCATCCTGCTGTTGTGCCCTTCTTACTATGTCTGTGAAGCACTTTGTAAACTCAGTTTTTAAAAGTGCTATATAAATAAAGGTATTATTATTATTATTTATTTGCTTTACTAATATGTAGATGACACTAAAACTGTATGCCACTTTGTCATCCAGTAAAGTGAAAGTGTCTGAAATCTGGAAACTAACCTCAACCCTACACCAGCAAACTTAGAAAGCCAGAACAAATCAGAAACACAGGGTTCTATAGCCGTAAATCCACAGTAATAACCAGAAAACACAGTTATATGCATCATTTTATTCAGTTGCAAGTGCCAATCAATAAATACGTAATAAATAATCAACCACCCTCTTCAAAATATAATTAAATTAAAACACTTTAAATAATACAAAATAAATACATAAAATTACAAAATGTCAGTAAAATCTATATTTAACAGCCCTTCTGCTGCAGTAGTAGAATCTAGAGTGAAGTCCTTCAGTACTGGATTTGAATGTTTTGTAGTACATCTTACCATGACAGTATTAAATTTGTGTACTTTACATTATAAATATACTCATCCTCATCAAAGTTCATATAGTAGACATACTGAATGGTGACAATAGTGGAGTTCCTTGATAAATGAACAAATTGCACTTTGGCTGAACAACAGCTTAAAACAAACAGAGACTTGTACATTTCATGGAGGAACTCTGTGATAAGAGAAATCATTCTGCATGTGAAGTTGTCACATGTACAACACAATGATCACACGTTGGAAACCATGTCTCATGTAGAAATTTCCCTGACCAGCATGTGTCACATTTAGGGATTTCCTGTGTTAAACCTTTACATCAAAAATAAACATATGAGTTTTTGATATGTTACCAAAATTCACATGTTATAGGTAGAACCAGGTTTCATTCAGTATGAAATTAAGTATTAGATTTCATATGTTAAAAAAAAAAAGTGCTTTTTAGATCAAAATATGATTTTGATATGAATGATGATCAAATTATGCACATACATGCACTTGCACTAAACGAGGAACAGAGTGACTTAAGAGGTCAAGGTCAAAGGTCACAGTATCATCACAAAACACATTTTGGGCCATAACTTAAGATGTAAAGTAAAAAAAAATAAAACATATAAAATAAGTGAAACAGAATGTTATATGTCACAAGTTTTCAATCCTTCCTCTGCAATGATAGATTTCTCTCAGTATCAGTAGATAGGGCTTCTTTCAAGTATTAAACATTAAAAATTAAAAATCTAGACTTTGTACAAAAATACTGCCATTTGGCTTAGGCTGCTGGCTTATTGTTTTATTATAAATATATGATCTTATCTTAAATAATCTCTTTCATTGTTTCTTCAAACTGAAAAGTGTAAATGTCAGTACTTTGGTTTTAATCTGAATATTTTGTCAGGCTGAATCACTTCTCCACAATATTATTTTTTCAAATAAATAACAATTTGACTTGAAATATTTTATCATTTTGTGTTTGTTGTTTTTGCCTATTCACTTGGGTTGTTTTCTGTATCTCAGACCCCTGGATGGGTTTGAACCCTCCTTGCTTGCCGTCTCCTTCGCCTCCTCCTCCTCTGTATCTTCTTGTGGTTTGCCAAAGAGCTGGCCTCCTCATACAGCCACAGCAGGTCCCGTAGAGCTTTGTTCTGGATGACAACGTCACCCATCTAGAGGACAGAGGAAAAAAAAATCTCCATTAAACCCTTAACTTTCTTTATGAGGAGTGCCCTTGTTAAAGCATACAGGAGTCTACCATTAACAAGCCCTAAGTCTAAAATATGCTTTGTGTAAGACGTATTTAGAGAAGCACATTAGCCCCGCCCAGCCACAAGAAACCTTACTTTTAGGCATTCGTCAAGCTTTAACAAGTCTTGCATAAATCACCTGAGACCACTAAGCTTTCCATGAACCACTTTAAGCTTTCAAGTTGGTGCATTAATACGACCTAAAACCCCTCGTGAACCATCCAAAAGTCTTTCTTTATGTGTCTGAGAAGTCCATTAGCACAGCACAGTATAATTCTTCAATTATCTTTCCTTTACCCTTTAGAAAACTAAACATCTTTCACAATCCTTTGAAGTCCATACAGAAAAAAACCCACATTATTTCTATATAAATCTATGCCATACTTTTAACCCTGCACAAACCTCTGTTATGGAGGCTTTACGTTGGAAGAATGCTGCTAAAACCCTCCATAAACCTGTCTTTAAAATCATCAGTTCTCTTCATTCACAATGTTGGATTGTTGTCCGTACCTGGATGTTTTTCAGAGAGTCCAGCTCCCGGAGGAGGATCCCCTGCTCCTTGTAATAGCTTTTCTTGAGCTCCTTGATCTTATCCAAGATGTACTTCAGGCCCATCTTCACATTATCTCCTACTCCTGCCTCAGTGTTGGTTCCGACACTGGGTGTGATGGCTGAGGTGAGGCGCTGCTGGTCCACGGTGGCCTGGGATCCCGTGGTGGGCAGCTCACCCAACATATGTCCAATCAGCTGTTCATACATCTCCAAAACACCACCTATGAACACCATCCTTTCCTGAAAGACAAAAACATAAACAACATTAAGTATATTTTTATATGTAAAACCTGATCGTTGATGAATATTTGATCTCATGAATTACTAATCGCATCACAATTTCCATAATTTATAGGAAGGTTCAAGTCTCATCAACCTGATAATTATTAAAATGAAATGAAATCAAGAAATAAATCTGAATATGTATTCTTTCTTAATTGATAAATATTCTTTTGAATAAAGATAAGTTACAGTTTACAGATTCTCTGGTATCATGGTATTCTCTGGTATTTTAAAGCCTCTAACACAGTACAGAGCTTTGTGGTTCCCCACACAAGTTTTTTATTAAGACTAAAATATGACTCCGAGGGAAATACCAGTCCAGCTTTATTAACATGTTCAAACCACAAGTAAATGAAGACCTTAATAAAACTAAGGGAACAATGAAAAAAAACAGACATCCAAAATTCAGTCTGTCCTTACAGTGAACGGTGTTAATGTTGATCGAAGAGTATTTTGAAGTTAAATACATAAAAAGGTGATGTTTAATCTGTTAAAACTGAATATCTATAACTAAAAATGTTTGACGTCAGAGGAGGACCAGGGGGATAAATTCAGTAAGAAATGCAACACCTGTGTGTGTGTGTGTGTGTGTGTGTGTGTGTGTGTGTGTGTGTGTGTGTGGTAAAGGAAAAACTGAATGGGGAAAAACTGAATGGGAAAACTCAAATGTGTGTGTAGTGGGTGCCCTTTAACATCATACTAAACCCCACTCTTAGTTACAATGAGTAAAAAATTCCTTTCAAAAAATGTTTTGAGCTCTGAAATATTTTTCAAAATGCCTTAAGTCAACATGTCAGACATCCAACCAGGTGAAGCTACAATAGGGACAAAATATCATCTGGTCCATGATAAACTCCACCGACTGATCAAAAATAGTCAAATCAGCCAGTCAAAGAACTTAAATCTATCTTTATTGTTCTGTAAACTGAATAGACAACACATAATCATGCTAAAAACATATATTTATGATCTGGTTTTCAGTTGTGTTATGTGTCAACAATTGAAATCATTCATAAAATGTTTTGTTTCATTGTTGATGAAAAGTGAAAAAAGTCAGATACAAAAGGTAGAACGCTAAAAAAGTGCTAAACCTCAACACGCACTCCAGATTGATAAACTATCAGAATGAACTGTGAAGGAAAACACCAGCCAACTGCTGATTCAGTAATAAGACGATAATGAAAAACATCCAAGAGCAGCCAGCCTCTGCAACACTTGTATTAAACTAATGCCCAAATGAGACAGGGGAGCTCATTATTGACAACCATTAAACGGTCCTGAATCACCACAGTGCACCTTCATGTCCCAGACTGTGTTATGCTGAATGTTTTTTGCCCTGAACTAATTCTCCCAGGCTGTGATCCAATAAACACAGCTAAATCCTAAAGAAGTAGTTTGGGATTTTTGTTTGTTACTGGGAATAGGAGATGGGTAACATAAACACCTTTATATAAACTACAGAGATGAAGTATGTGTCATTTATCGTAGAGAGGCATAAAAACTTGGAATATGGGAAGCAATTTCTGCTGTTTGTCATGATACATTTGACCTTTTTGGTTTCTTTGTTGTTGAAAGCAAAAACATAAAGTCCACAATCACCTCTTTTAAGTGGAGTCGCTGAAAAAAGTTCACCAATAGGTGCAGGATTTGTTCAGGTGAGTGCAATGTACACTTTCATCTGACAACGCTTTGGAAATCAAGGTTCAGGTTTCGTCTGTAGATTCTTTAATGTTTGGCCAGTGTGTGGAGTGGTTTATACATATATAAACATAATACACTTTCACTGTATGAAATTAATAACTAGTATTCATACATAAGTATCTGTATTTTTAGACTGCTTAGGTTATCGAATGCCTTAACTTACCTCGGTTTTCCCAACCAGTAGTTTTTTGGGGAAGACAGCTTTTCCATTAAACCTTTGCTCAGGTGAAATTTTCTGCAAACAGAAAGAAGCTCATTTAATAAATAGATCAATTACCCTCTTAAAGTATTGGACTAGTGTTATGACATAATTTAGTCCATTGTGTGCAAACAATGAAAACTTCAATGAACGATATTTAAGAGATATCCTGAGTGATGCATTCAAGGACAGTTCAATATTTTGAGATTTGAACTGCTTACTGTGAAGTATGAATTAGTTTTGTTAAATAAAAATCAAAGGCAGAAACTATATAAAAAAAACAATTCATCATATCAACCATTCAAATGTTGGATAAATAATACCATCAATGTCCAACTTCTTGTATTCATTGTTTATAATTGTTTTGTAAACTGTCTGTGGTGTGTTCATTTACACTCTGACATGATATTTGCACATTCATCTGTTACTAATTAGTTCTGTTATTACATAATCTGAAAAGACAAACTTTAATCATAGACTGTGGAAAAATATCTAGTAGTAGTATAGGCTGTAACTCTAAAACCAGAAAAGCTGGGTTGTCCTTGAATGCACTAGGGTACCCATGAGGATATTATCTTTGTTAGAACTAGTATAAAGGACAATAACTATAGTAACCAGGTTAAACAGAAAGAAAGGTTCACTGGAAATTAAGCTTTGGTTCACACACATATATAAAAAAAAAAAGAAAGAAAAGAAACCACATGGGAAAAACACACAAGTCATGCTAAATGACACAGTTTGTGTGTGTGTGTGTGTGCTGTGGTGAGCACAGCAGAAAAAACCTAAGGACGAACACACAGCTTGTCTCAGTACTTGTACTAGTTTTATATATTCTGGAGCTTTACCACCAGCAGCATTCGTACATTTAACCCCATGAGTTGTTTTATTACACACTAGCGTCAGGGCAGTGGTACTCACATAGTGCAGTAGAAGGTTCTGGATGGTCTTGTTCATCTCCTGTGGGACATATGAGCTTCTGACCTGACACACTAACAGCCACAGACACAGGCAGAGTGCTGCCCTCACCGTTGCAACCATCGTATCACAAACTGCCGCTGAACTGTCCACTCGTCACCGGTGTGAATCCTAACCCTGTCCAGGCCACGTGTAGACGCTGGGTTTCAATCCTTGTAGGAGCTCTGTCAAAGGTGGAGAAACACTGACCAAAGATCTGGCTGTCTGACTGGCTGTCTGACTCTTGCTCTGATGTTCTCTCAAACTGTTTGACTTTTATTTATATCTCAGCAGGCAGAGACAGAAACACGCAATGAGAGAGAGAATGTGATGCACCGATGATCTAGGTGTGAAAACTGTGGTTGTGCTGTTTCCTTTAAAATACCAAACTTCATAGAAGTGGGTGAGGGGTCTCCCACTCATGCATGTTAAACACTGCTCATTACATTTCTGCTGAAACACACACCTACATTTGTTTTGATAGCACTGATAGCATTAATGGTCAAAGAGGGAATGGCCACTGGTAAAGGCCCGTGCACGCAGCCCAGTGGGTACATCGGGTTTCTGCTTGGAAAACGGCTGTACCTGAAAAGGTTTGGGTGCAACTTGTGTCGGAAATCATTAGATCCAGTATACACGTAGTGGAAACCATTCAAAACCCTGTGGAAAGTGTAGCATCTGTGGGGTTTTATTGGATTGAGGTTTCTGATGGTGGTTTGTACTCAAATTAATGCATGTAGGTATTAATACCCAGAAGAAAGAGGCAAATGAGTGGTTCTTTTAGAGTTCCACAAATGTAAGATCAGTGGAAACCAGAATCCTTTATCTGTAAAGCTGCATGGATTTTGATCACATGACCAATTATTATTGAACGTTCAAAAGCCGGATTTTTTGGCCTCTTTTTGATTCTGGTTTGAAGTTCTTTTGCTGCTGATTTAATGGTTCATCTGACCAACCCCCCCCCTGGAAAATACAATACAGACAATATAATACCATGCACAAAGTAGTTTGTCTGCAATTTCACCAAACTGTTAGTTTATAGTGTTGTTCAGTATTCACTTACCAATTAGCTTATGTGCACTAACCAAATATTGTTTCTTGTCAACCAAAAATGTTATAATTTAAAAACTGCCATCTGTAAAGTTTTGTAAAACCAAGTTACTTGGTTTTGGTTTATTTTTTTTGTCATATCTTGTATTTTTACCGATAACGTTGTACAGCACTTTTTAAACGTGCTATATAAAACTGACTGTTGTGTCATCGGCATTGAGATGTGTGACGGCACTATTGTCTGAATGAACTGCAATTTTGGAGATTTATGTCTTTTCAACATGTGTCCAGAGACCTCCTGGTTTAATAAAGCTCAAATAAATAAATCAGTGGTCTCAAATGTAGTATTTGCATTGAACTTCTCTGGCTTAAATGACTCACGTCCATAAATTTCACAGGGAACAAGTAGTGTTTTAACTTTGGCAGTAATTCTTTTCTGGAAAGTCTTTAATATTTAAGCCTTATTCACTTCTCTTTTTGCGACTTGTCCAATTCAACACTTAATTTGCTTCATACTTTGATAATATACATGTAGACAATGATGTGAGTAGGATGTATTGTGACTACAAGAGCAACAAACTGTAGAAGAAACTGTGACACCAGCTGTTTAATAACAAGGTCATCTATACATATGGTTTTCACTGATGTGTCTGAGATAAGAACAGAGCCAGTGATGTGACAACTATGAACTGAAACAGTCTGCAGCAGGTTTGTGCACTATATACTTAGTATTATTCAAAACCAACAATATTAGCATAAAATATTGTGAAGGAATATGTACTAATGTTGATCATGGCAACAAGTGACAGAAAATTAAAGGAGGAAATTACATCATGAAGCAGATAGACAGGCTGGCTCTGCTCATTGAGTTTACAAGAAAACCTACCGATCATTGGACTTTTTCTTGTCAAATACACACACACACACACACACACACACACACACACACACACACACACACACACACACACAATTAAAGGCATTAATGTGCACCAAGAAACTGCAATATCAGCACAGTATACAGAAGTTCAAAGAAATTAACCCTCTTTATAAAGGAAAGTGAAAGCAGGTACCACCTGGAATTCAAGGAAGGCTACATTGATATTAAGTGACTTAAACTGGATGAAGAACCAAATGCTAATGATCAGAACTATTGCTGAACTAATTTGGATTGAATTAAAAACATGATAATGTCACTGAATTTCAATACATTTGTTAAAACTACTTCATCTTAAAGGAGCAAAGTAAAGAGCAATTGTTCAGTTGATTAAATCCAAGCCATGTTGTAAGAAAATAAAGAGTCCGAGAACTAAAGAAAGGACTTTATTATACATTATGTTATACTGTCCAGTTTCAGGAATTAATTACTCCAGAGTTGATACGGGGCTTAAAGACGACTATGAGGTAAAAATATATGTTATGAATGAACTTATTTTTCCTATAATATAAAATAAACCCACAAGATGAACTTAAAATAATACCTGTTGTAAGACAATGAAACTATATCTATATATATATATATATATATATATATATATTTGTGCAATAGTATCTGTAGATGTGCATATAAATGAGTGAATATTAGTGGTGATACTAAGGAGCATCTGTAAGACACAGGGTGAATAAACAGCTCATTAGAAATAAGATGAAATAAGAAAGAATCTCAGGTTGACAGTCACATATTGTAACTAATTCAGCTTTGTACAAGATAAGACTTCTCTTCCAAAAAAAAAAAAACAGTCCACACATCAGTTACTTTTAAGTATTAGATTGTGTGTCTGATCTCAGATGCAGTCACTTTTAACTGACATATATTTCATCACTCATACACTTTGTCTGTTAAATTGGATGCAAGTATAGACGTGAAAGAATGGGTTAATGCCCCTGTGATCAGCTTATGTCCATTTGGTTTTTGTTTCTTTGTTGTTTTTTTTCCCGATGATGTCTATGTCATCATTATGTGCATTTTTTAAAAATTATTTATACTGAATAAATGCTGTGTCAATGTTGGTTGTTTTATGTCTTATTCTGTCACCTGTCTATAGGGACTGCTGATGGAAAGTAATTATTGTTTTACTAATTCTGGAATATTTACACGAGTATTTTTACACAACAATGTTCATAAATATGCATGGTCCCTATTAAATAAATCAATAAAGTAAAAATAGATGAGCCATAGGTTCAACTCCAGCTCCAGGTTCTACTCAGGGGGGATGTACTGTAGTTCATCCACAAACTATAACGCTGACAGTTTTCCCTCAAGTCCTTCACGTCATATGTCAAAGTGTCCAGTGGATCGTCATTGTGCTCAGGGGATGTTACTTAGGGGAACAAACTCCTCCATTCGGAAGGAAGCCATCACTTCCTCCGTACATTACATCAGTAACATGAACTCCTCGGATACCTGTTTCAGCAGCTGTGGAACTTTTATATTTCTGAAACTAAAATTATCACCTCACCTCCGCACACTAGTCTGGTATCAGTTTTTCATCCATGTCAATCCAGATTCATCATATATGTAGTGAAGACTGTGAAAATAAAAAGTATTAACCTATATGTATTTTACGTGAAACGGAAGGTAGAACTATAGGGATTCCATTGAATCATCAGGAAGTGAAAAGGGTAAAACGGGACCAACTCAAACTGAATGAACAACCTCAAAATATTTAAAAAAAAAAATAATATTAATATGTGTTAAAATAAAACCTGCCACCATTACAAAACTTGAACTGGCATGTATGAAGTATAATTTAATTAAAGTTCTATTACTTTGCTGGGAAAACCAACCTTAGTTTACTTAACATAACCTTGTAGATAGACTAACTTGATACTAAAATATTTACAATGCCAGAGCAGGGGTTCCCAGCCCCCCCAAAATAATTGTATAATAAAAAATAATTTTATAACAAAAGAACCCCATTCATTGCCGTAGTATTCATATTTCTACTGACTTGTCCGGTGTTAAAATCCTGCACCACATCTGAAATAAAAGAGATGAGAAACAGAAGAACTTTTCTGAGTGATCCTTTACTACAGTAAATGTAGAAATGCCACAATGAAATATTGAATTGCAGGTAAAACTGTACAAGAACATCAAGTATTTTCAGCGAAATGTACTTAAAGGAGCATTATGTAGCATTTTCAACTGAATTAATATCCCTCAGGAGTCTACCAATGCTTAAACAAGTCAATAGAGGGTGGATGAGCTCTGTGTCGCTCCAAAGGGGGGGGGGGGGTGTCTGTAGGCTGAAAACCACACATGTAAGTTTTGAGCGTTCGGGCCGACCACCCCTAGTCTCGCGATACGTGAGGTGAGAAGAAAACAAATTGTTTTACGGCGCAGTTGTTGTTGTCTAGTAGTGAGTTAGCATTTAGCGGTGACTCGGTAGCGATCGGCTGCAGTTGTTTGAATCATAGCTGAGCCACCAAAGAAAACACAAAAAGACAGAGGAAGAGGATGATGGACAAGCAAAGGTCTGGTACACGGTGAACATTGGAAAAGCATTTACTGAACGGAGAGAGCGAAGGGAAAAGGAGGGACACAAACCAGAGTCAGACCTGGTGCTAATGCTGCTCCACTTGTAAGTACACAACTACTTTACTGAAGCTGTGGATTCTGTTTTATCCCAAAAAGACACTGTCACTCTGACCTTTAGGAATTCAAGTTCTAATATAATGGACACAGACGTAGAACGTAAAGTAGAAGTATTATTTCAGTCCAACACTAGTAGCATATAAGGCTACTGCCAAAGTGCTGCTGTTTCAACTTTATGCATCTGTACTT
>JAPSES010018874.1:0-13535 GCA_029822895.1 Maxillicosta whitleyi
ATTGACTTTCAACATGACATGTCTGTTCTTGGTGTTGGATTTTATCAAATACATTTACACAAAAAATGCGACTTATATATGTCTTTTACTTCTTTATTATGTATTTTATGGCTGGTGCGGCTTATACTCCAGAAAATACGGTAAATCTGTGTCTTGTGTATTCTTGAATGAGAAGCAACTTGTGATCCGTTTGTTCCTTTCACCAATAGTTACAGCAAAACATGAATAAAAGTAATGCTGCTACGTCTGTTTTCTTTTTAAGCTGAAGTTAATGCGGCCGCTGCATTCATTCCGAGTTCTTTATGCTAACATATTAGCATTTCCTGGCTCTGCCCTCAGAACTAATGCACTCGGGCTATTTCCACTACAAATACTGCATCATTGAAGTCGTCCTCTTGTGACAAACGACCTCCGTACCACAGCGGGTGCATCAGTTTTGTTTTGTCTTTTTTTTCGTTTTTAAAGAGCTGAAATTAAGGAAACAAAGCTTTGATTCAGGAAAAACAAAATAAATCCAAATAATTAATCATTGAATCATTTCCGCTTTAATCTACATGGATCCGTGTATGTTTTCTGGTGCCGTGTCTGTCGCCCCTGCATGTTTGTATGTTTAACCTGTGGCCTCTTCTTCTCCGTGTGTCCGTCTGTATGCGTGTGTCTTCCAGACTTGCTTGTGGACATGCTGGGTGTGCTCGCCAGCTACAGCATCACAGTAAAAGAGTTGAAGCTTTTCTTCAGCAAGCTGCAAGGGGAGAAAGGCCAGTGGGTGAGTCAGAGTCGCAGCACGGTGATCTGTCTCGGTCGTCAGGGACCTGCATGAGGAATGTGCTAGCAAGACTTCAACTGCTGCCACCCCACCAGCTAATGCCCCTCTGACATAGACCAGATAAATCATGTGAAACCAAACTCTACAGGGGTGTAAGATTTAGAGCAGGGGTGTCAAACATGTGGCGCGGGGGCCAAAACCGGACCGCCAAAAGGTCCAATCCGGCCCGCAGGATGAATTAGTGAAATTACAAAAATTACACTGAAGATATAAACAATCAAAGATGTTCAAATAATTTTAGGTCAATTTAGTCTAAAGTGGGTCAGACCAATAAAACACTGTCAGCATAAACTATAAATAATACATTTTTTCAATCTTTTTTTTTTTTGTAGTGTAACAAAAAAGTAAAATTACACAAAATTTTTTACATTTACAAAAAAATGTGAATAACCTGAACAAATACGAACAACCTGAAATGTCTCAAGAGAATTAAATGTAATTGTACCAATATTCTACTTGTAATTAAATATCTAGTGTATCAGGACGTTATAATGAACATGTGAAAATGAGGCCAAATAATGGCATCAATTATTCTTAATTAATTCTTAATTCTTATTCTTAACAAATTTCTTTTAGTTCATGTTTTTAAAGGATAGTTTGTAGATGTAAAAACGTTTTTTTTTTTTTTAATTTTTTACTGGCATTTCACATTAGGTACATGCAAAACTTCTACATTTACACTCTGCCAAACACAATCTGCATGTGAAAAATAATAATAATAATAAAGAAATATAAAAAGGAAAAATACAATAAAACATGAACAACAAAAGTGGGCATATTTAACACTGGGGTGTTTAATAAACACTAAGTGTAATAATAACATGATATTCACATTTTCTGTATATTGTTAGACGTAAACAATTTAATAATACAGTTTTACTTTTTTTCACTAAAACATATAAATTACACATATAATTGTGGAGCTGATATCATTTATATATTATGTTATTGTTTTAATGATCCGGCCCACTTTAAGTCATATTGGGCAGGAACCAACATGAGTTTGACCCCCCCTGATTTAGAGTGATATTAAGTTATTTATGAGAAACTGCCAATTCAAGGAGGTTTTCAAGGCATGTGTGTTTTTGTTTATTTATTTATTTTCTTCCTTAACACGACATTGAACAGTGTGGCCCAGTTTTAGGCTTCGAGTTAAGCAAATTTGAGTGTTTAAAACCAAATTTGTTTGAAGACCTTGTTACAAACTTGAAGACCATTAATTTTCTTAAATGGACAACCCGGGGCCTGTTCCGTGTCCACAAGATGCATGATGTATGGATATGTGACGTATGGAAGATAAGTTAGTGCATCAAGGTAGAACGGGTGACGGAGGAAAAGACAGATGAAGCCAAGAAGGGAGAGGGTCTCCCATTGATCAAAGGCACTAATCAAGTTGTCAAGGAACTGGGGCAAGTTGGCGTTATATTTCTAAATTTTACCTCACCCTCGTTCTTTTTAGGAAGTATGACTGCCGCCGCCTCTGTCATTTTTTTATCTGCGTGGAAAGTTGTAACGTTCCGAGAGTTTTTTTTCAGTTAATTAAATCCCCGTTCGTGTCAAAAATCAAAGGATTTTCACAGATAAATTTAGATCACAGGCAAAGTTTTCCTAATATCAGTGACTGTGGCTGTTTTTTTTTATTATCACGCATATTCTGTTAAATAAAGTTTTTTGGCTGCGTTCATTTTGGTGTGTAGTTTATATATGCAGGTCCATTTTTTTGAGGCTGGCAGCTGTCTAAACCTGTGACACAATGTCTTGTTGTTGGTGTTTTCCCCTCAGCCTCGTCATGCAGTGAAGCTTTTGTCTGTGCTGAAGTACATGGCGCACAGAAACGGCCCCGACTCTTTCTTCAGCTTTCCAGGGAAAAATGCAGCTGTGAGTATAGAACATAACACCACAGATGTTGAGCATATCACTGCACCACAGGGTAAATGGGGGGGTGCAAAACCTGAGTATAGTCACAAAACCACATGAGCTCAAATAGTGTCCGTTAAACCTACTTTCCTGATAAATACACCATAAATAGCTCATGTTTATCATGTTTTATTAGTTTTTGGTTTATTTATTTATGTGTTTGGACCCTAACAGTTCATACAGTTAGTCTTTGAACCCTCCAGCTGCTGCAAAACTATCTTTATATTCAATTTGGTAAGTGGATTCTACAATAATTCCTGTTTAATTTATGTTTTATAACTAGTTACGTCACAACATTTTGCACATTTAAGGTCCAGACTTCAAACGAATATTTCTCCAGTTTGACATAATTGTTTATCAGCAGCAGCGGTCGGAGTAAAAACTGAAAATAAGTCCAAACTTGGAGCCGATTACCTGAAATCTTAAAAGTATCACTCCTTTTTTAAATGACTTCAAGCTGAAATGTAGTTAAAACACAGATTTATACTATGTCACAATAATAACCTGGTTAACAAATGAAGTTCTGTTAATTAAAAACTTCATTTATTACAGGAATTATTAAGAATGTAGCTTCACTAAACAATAAATGTAATAATTCAAAGGCTACATGTGTGAAAAAACCCAAAGCGTTACACATATGCACCTAATAAATATATATTCCAGGTCTAATAATGACTGATGTACCTGTTGGAGAATTAATTGTATTGTTTTCATCCGTTTCCACCCTGTTGTTTGCTCTTGGTGCACACGTTAAGTATCTCATTCTGTACGTAAATGTTAAACGTGTGCATTTAAATAGGCTACATTTGAGTTGGAAATTTAGATAAAGATGAAAAATGCTTTACATGAGAACAAAAATCACTTTCTTGCCTCTTCTAGCCTCTGTGTATACACCGTCTTGAAGTTAGAGGCTTGTGGCTGTGAAGCTTCAAAAACAACCTCAAAAGCGTTGTTTTTGCTTTGTATTATTTGCAGTAAGTTTTGAAAGGTGCACTGTTGTTTTTATTCATCCTTCCACAAGGTAACATAGCGCATACAGCTGCATGTACGTTCATCTCAGGATTATACTCTGGAATAGATTACATTACATTTACAGACGCTTTTATCCAAAGTGACTTACAATAGAAGACATAAACATAGCATATAGGACTTAAGGTGCACAGGAAATATACAGAACAATAGGTGCGACTGCAGACTGGGGTTAGTAGGGTTTTTTTTTGGTGCTTTCACACGGGGTCAGGTAGAGTAAACCGACACATACACACAAGTGAAAGACAAGTTTTTGGATTATCACTAATTTTCTCCGAAAAATGGCCAAAGAATTACACATTCTGCTAGATAGTGTAAATTTATGAGCACAACTGTGTATCTAATCAGCAATTTCTTCTAAATTTTAATATAATTCTGGCATCAACAAGTCATATTCTTGTTATTACCTTCTTGATTTATATTTATATATTATACATCAACTACATTTTACACTAAACTGTAAATGTTCCTTCTACATTTGTCTACATTAGTCTGTTTTATATGTTATCTGTGTGACTGCAGCGTTTCACACAGTGATGCGTCTGCATACCGGAGCCTGTTTGTGGGTCTGTGTCGGTTGGTCTGAACTCTTGCCTTCGTCTCTGTATGTCAGCGCTGTGTTTTTAAAAAGTACTCGTGCCTTTCTTTTTCACTTTTGCCCTGCTAATGAGATGGGAAAGTGTGGGAGTGTGCACACAGACACACACACAAACATTGTTTAGAGCTGTGGTTTTCATACTTTTAATTATGTTTGGTTTTTCAGGCCATAGCTCTGCCTCCCATAGCAAAATGGCCATACCAGAATGGATTTACATTTCACACGTGGCTCCGCATGGATCCTCTCAACAACATCAACGTGGACAAAGACAAGCCTTACCTGTACTGGTAGGTAACGGTACTAGGCTTTGGCCAATGTATTTCAATGTATCTCTATTTTTAGGTGTTTGATTGTTTTATTCTCTTTACATTTGAATGACTCCTTTTTAGAGGTACTGGTTTTACGCTGTCTAAATAATGTAGCTGAAGTTAGGAGAGTGAAGCAGTGAATGTGTACATCAGTGGGTATACTCTCAATTTTTGCCTTTAAAAAAAAAAAAAGGTCCAGAAAACACGCCTTGTTTTAGAAACGGTGACGAGACTACTCTATTTAGGTTACCCCAAAAATGAGAGAAATTAGCTTCTCTGCTAAATGTGGTGCACGCATCTTGTTCTTTGCAAATAATGCCAATACACACTGTCCTGTAACTAACCCAATACAAAAATCTGTCTGTAGTATTTGCTCATTATTATGATCAGGAGCAGTTTGTAGGTTTCACTGCTCACACAAGCAGCTGCATGAATGTCACAACATGTATTCAACAAGAGGCAAACATAGGACGGCATCAGACTTTCTTCACATTGACTTACTTGCATAATGTGTTTCACTCACTTGAAATGCGTTTATTCTGCCTTTCTTGTTCGCATTTCCAATAATTCTGCATCTTTCAATGAGATGTGCAGTCACCTGTCAATCAACTTGGGTGGGACTGGCACCTGAGACGATGTCCAATCAGGTTCCAGAGGTGGACAGCGCTAGTTAGTAATATTTTCCTCAGGATGACCCGCCCTACTCTGCCTCTGATTGGCTCATCAGTCCCTCGTGCCTAAAGCTAATCAAAGTAATTACTGAAGGCAGTGAGTACTAGCCAATTAGAGGCAGAGTAGGGCGGGTCATAGTGTCACTATCTGAGGGGGAAAAATGGGCACTTTGGCTGAAGATACGACTGAATGGGGCACATCAGGGGGGTTTAGAAGTGGGTATACACAATGCTGACTGGAAAATAAGTATTACCGCCTTAAACATATGGTATTTGTTGATTTAAAAAAAAATCATAATTTTACAAACCAGAAGGGACATAGTTTGTGGAAAAGATAGAAGATAAAGAAAGTTTAGTTTTGTGTTAAACAGCTCTATAGACTGCCTATCCTTTGTACAATGATAAAAAAAATGCTGTTGATTTGATACATTTTAGCTCAGTTTTTCAGAGTGAGGTAAAAAAAATATTAAAAGGTGAAAATCACTAGTCTGATCGTAGTGAAGAGAGAGAGAAAACTTGGTGGAACCCATGGTAGAACCTCTGCACCTTTTTAGTCTGTAGTCTTTCTATTACATTACATTACATTTAGCAGACACTTTTATCCAAAGTGACTTACAATAGAGGGCATAAACATAGCAGATACTTAACTATTAAGGTGTTTCCACAGTCTGATAGTTCAGTAGTTTTGCCACACTGAATTTCTTGACTTGTGAAATTATCTTTTAAGTTGACAACATTATGTGTGTAATGATACACTGATCAAAAAAAAAATAAAAAAAATCCTTGACTATATGGTAGATTTTTCTGAAATACGGTCCTGTGGAACACAACTGGAAGGAGGGGGGGCTTCATATGAGTTTCCACTTCAAACATAACTAGAGCAGGTTAGGTTTCCTGCATGTGTTTCCTTAGCCGTCTCCCCTGGCAACAAGTGAACCACTGTAATGACACGGAAAAGGCAAAACCTGATGATGCCTGGTCTGTGATAGAAGCCCTCTAATGCAATCCATCTGAGCGTCTTTTGAAGATCTTGGACCAAAGTGTTAGTCAACCGCTATCATTAAATCACAAAGCGAAGAAAACTGCCGTTCAGTCCTCCAGTAGAGCTCAGATACATGTTGTCGTCAAAGAAGCTTATGGTGAACCATCACCTTAAGACATTATTTTTATCCCTTTGAATGTTGAGTCTGGATTGACTGTAAATGTCTGTGTAGGTTCTCATAGAGACCCAGTCCAGTTGAACCTAGAACTACCACGAAGGATTTACCTGTGAATGCATTTCGAGGCTATAAATATGGAGCAAAAAAACAGAAAGTAGTTTTGGTTTCCTTCCTTCATCTTGCCTTTCTGTGCTGTATCTCTGAAAATGAGTGAGTAAATTAAGATTCACTTTGTTTTCAAGCAGCGATTAATGTCCGTCAAAAATCTTATTCATAAAACTGTCATCTGTTTAGGCTTTTGTGACAAATGATAGAAAACAGGTGGTACATACACGGCTTGAAAGAAGCAGTTTGAGGAAAAAAAAACAACCTCTTTTTGGTCTGTGTACCCTTGTAAAAAAAAAAAAAAAAGGGATTACTTCTATAAATCACATACAGAGGCTCCGTCTTTAAGTAGCTCAGAGAAGGATGGGAAGACTTGTAACGCAGACATGATTGTTTGCTGTTTAACCTTTTCAGACCCTTTTTAAAGACGGTATGATTCAGTGTACGCTATAACCCATGAGTATAAGTGAGCAGCCTGAAATTCTAACCATATTTGTGCTTTTCTGTCATTGCTTTTTCAGCTTCCGCACCAGCAAAGGCCTAGGATACTCTGCGCACTTCGTGGGCAGCTGTTTGATAGTGACCTCTTTAAAATCCAAGGCGAAGGGATTCCAACACTGTGTGAAGTACGACTTTAAACCACAAAAGGTACGAAAAGAACCAAAAGAATATACAATAGCAGTGTACGGTGACAGCCTGAACGAAGCAAATATACTGTATTAGGGATGGCCCGATCCAGGTTTTTGCACTTCCGATCCGATACCGTTATTTTTTTGCACTTCCAATCCGATACCGATACCGGCCTATACGAGCATGTATTAAAATTTAAAGTTATTTATCTTACTTACTTCTTTGAAGGGTTTTAGTTCTGTTGATAACAGCTATCCAGCTGAATTAATTCAGTTTGAATAATACACAATGGTTGGCAACAAGAAACTGACCTGTTTATTCAGGGATAAACACAAAATAGACATTATTATAAATAAGGAACAGAAATGGCATCAGTGGTCAGTAAAAAGTGCAAATAAGACTGTAAACTGTATTAAAAAAACAAAACACACAAACATCCTGAGTGTAAAATAGTCTGTGAACTCAGCATCAGCTCTGGAACAAGTGTAAACCCAGGCTTTAAAAAAATCAGTGCAAATAATAATGTGATAAATAATGTGTAATAATAATGAATAATGTGATAATAATGTGTTTAAAAACAAAAATGCATTCAACTCCTCAGTCTCCCCCCTGAGAGATGCTAATATGCTGAAGGTGTTCTGGAAAAAGCGGACTGGATTTTAGGGAAACCACATGGAAAACATGGAATGGATTATCTAAATCGGTACACTGGAAAACCCGGGACATATAGAAAAAAATTGAATCGGGAGTCTGGATCGGATTTTTTCCGTGCCGGCCGATCCGATACCGATACACGGCCGATCCAAATATCGGATCGGGACAAGTCTATACTGTATATAGAGTGTATATGTGTGTGTGTTTGCATGTATATCAGAGATAACCCAAGAATGACTAATACATTATGAAACATATATGTCTACGTGCATATAATCAATCACACGCACACAAAAACCCACATGATAAATCTGCACCTTGTTGTATGAAGGTAACTGTCACATGCGGCCCGACTCTGGGGACGGGCAGAACCAGAAGGAGAAATTAGGGCGTTGGGAGAGAGGGATTATCCAACAGTCAGAGCGCACGCTGATGATCGCTCCAGTCACTAAGATGACTTCGCCCTGTGGACAGTTTTGAACTTATTTCTTCTTCCCTGAGGCTGAAGGCAGCACCTTACCTCTTCAGAAAACCTCATGGGGACTTGAATAGTTGATTTTTACATTTTTTTTTTTCCAATTTCAGACTATTTTTAATGCGTGTGCTTTTATGTCCGGAGGTAACCATAATAATCAATTTTACCGTAGCAACAGTAGTAACCTATTTCGGTGCTTGTAAGGCTGAGATGAAAACTAGAAACTGAAGTAGGTGGGATTATTGCCTGAGGGGATGGAGTCCTAAAACGTGATGGAATCAGGCTAATTGAGTCTGCTTGAAGGTTCTTGTCAAATGCTGACTTATTGATATGTTGTTATATGTGACGGCTGTGCAGTCTGTACTAAAACTGCTTCCACTGTGGGTGCTTCTTTTTTTTTTTTTTTTTTACAGTGGTACATGGTGACTCTAGTTCACGTGTACAACCGCTGGAAAAACAGCGAGATTAGCTGCTTCGTGAATGGCGAGCTGGCGTCCTTTGGAGACATCGCCTGGTTCGTCAACACCAATGACGTAAGTAGCAACAGGTCAAAAGCGCAGGATACGCACGTCTGTGGATGAGCGTGTGTTGTTTCTAAATCTTGTCGTCGTGGATACCATCGTTGTCTGGGTCGGATGACTGACAGACAGGACTGATTCCTGACAGTGATTGGTCGTTGCAGCTGTCAATCATCCGTTTTTATGTGATGAAAAACTATTTAAAAACCAAATTGATACAAAAAATGTCAAACTTCAGTCTGGGTTCCATCCTTTTACAGGCGTCATGTTTTATTTGTCTGTGGGTCATTTCTTTGTGTATTTGGACCCTGATTGTTCATACAGTTTAAATTACATAATATTACATGTAACTGCAGATAAACTCATCCAGTATCCAAATATTCAGTATTTTTTCTTTTCTTTTTTACACAATTAAAAGTTAAAGTTAGAATTCTAACCCTTCAGCTGCTGCAAAACTATCTTTATATTAATTTTGGCAAAAATTGAGTGGATTTCTACAACCTGTTTTTAATTCCTGGTTAATTTGTTACGTTTTATAATTAGTTACATCATGACATTTGCCCATATAAGGTCGAGACTTTCGATAAAGGTTTCTGAGTACGACATAATTGTTTATCAGCAGCAGCGGTTGGAGTAAAAACTGAAATTATGTCCAAACTTGGAGACGATTACCTCAAATGTTCAGTTATTGATTGAACGGGACAAAGCAGCACAGCCAACAACCTGGAGGGGGCGGAGCCTGAAGTGGCTCATGTGCATTTAAAGGGCCGGCGCTCCAAACCACCTTTCTGGTGTCATAAATATTGTTGAATATAAACCTGTGGAGTTGAATTAATGAAGAATTCAAACCCAAACAGAACATTTACAGTTTATTTAGAACACAGGGAAGTGTTGTAAAATGCATGATTACTTAAAAAAAAAAAAAAAAAAAAGAAAAAATATAAATTTAATTTATACCATCCAGTCCACTGATGGTTTAATGACTGTAAAATGTTTGGTATGTAATAGTTTTGTTTTTGTTGCTTTAAATATGAATAGTTTAACATATTTAAAGATATTTTTCAAGCATTTGCCTTTTACCTTGTCTCTTAAATTGTCAGGCAATATAGTTGTAAACTGACAAATGATCCAAAGTAGTCCTTGAAAGGGTTAATGGATGTTTGCAGACTTTATCTACTTAAACATTGAACAACAAATCAACTTTCATACATAATGAAATATGCAATGTCTACAAAGTTTGTTTACAGATTTGAGAAATTTAGATTTTTTTAAAAAAATTTTATTTTTATGAATTTACAATACAAAAATTTGCCTTTACTTAAAATGCGCCATATTTTGACGGTTTATAACATGGAAATGGTTAGACATATCAATATGGTTACTATTGAGCACTGATCAGAACACATATTTGGACTTTCATTTAATTAGTTGAGTTCTCCTACAGTGAAAGCCCCGCCCACTTTTGTTGCGAGGTCGATCTCCTGCATCCACACCATAGGACTCTAACGTAGCAGCAGAACCTGAACCTAACAACCTCACGAATGAAATCCAACAAAGTTCATAGTGTCTGTGTTCTTATAGTTTATTTAGTTTCCTTCTATATCAGACAGTCAAAACATACCGGACACGTTTCGGCGGTAAACCTCCACCTTGGAAGTTTACTGCCGAAACATGTCGAGTGTGTTTTGATGGATTACGTGTCTGACATAGAAGAAAACTAAATAAACTCTCAATTTCATCTTATTGATTCTTGATGGAACATGATCTCAATTTTAGTTTTGTTTGATTTTAATCTACAAATCCACACTTTTGGGATGGAGGGAATCCCAATCGTACATACTGAAGATTTAATCCAGATCGGAAAACCAACACTTATATCATGTAATGCAATTTTAGGAACTTTTTAAAAAATTTTTTTTCCTCTTTTTGTATGAGATCTGTTCTAGTCCGATCCGAACCAGGGCATCATCTGTAGTAAAAGTTCCATGTCATATGTTGTATATTTATTTACTGGGACTTGACACGGAATATGTGATCTGTCAAATATCAGGTCAGACCCAGATATTGCTGCAGGAGTGTCTTCAAATTCAATCTCAGTCTTTGCTGTCAGACAGCTGGGGGAGGAAAACTGTCTCCATCTTTAAGCATGGATAGCACCCGACAGAATAACACCATTCACCCCCCCCACCCCCCACCCCTCGCATATCTGTCACTCTCCTCAGGATTGCTTTCTGTCGTACTGAGATACAAGATGCTTAAATCAAAGTTTGGGATGAAAATGCCTTAACCGTGTGGTTTAATTCTGTATATGTGTCAATATGTCAGGAAAAAAATTGTCTATTTGATTGAGACGTGACCTGAACATTTTTCCCGCCTCTGCTGCTTATTTATAACTGACCACGACGAGAGCGAGCGTTATCCTGTTGGTTATGCATTATAATAAGAGGATATGCAGCGAACAGTCATTTGTATCTACACAAATGTACCTTTTCCCCTCCACTATTTTTAGCTTTGTTTGCCCTTTCTTATTTCCGTCATCCTCACCTCTCTTCCTTCCTTCTCATCTTTCATTCCATTCTTTATTCTGAAAGCATCCGTTTTTTCGCTCTCTGACGTGTCCTCTCTATTCTTTTCCGGTGCAGACGTTTGACAAGTGTTTCCTGGGATCGTCCGAGACGGCAGATGCGAACCGTGTGTTCTGTGGACAGATGGGGGCCGTTTACCTGTTCGGAGAAGCTCTGAGCGCTGCCCAGATCCTGGCCATCTATCAGCTGGGTCCAGGTTACCAGGTAGGAAGGAAGAACTCTGCACAGGCCCACGCATTATTAGCATTAAGAGACATATACTGAAATTAGCTATAATGAAATGAAATTAATTATTGTACGCTTAACAATCTTCTTCTCCTTCATCTTCTTCTTGTTGTTGTCTTCTTGTTCTTCTTCTTCTCCTCCTTCGCCTTCTTTTCCTCCTCCTACTCTTCCTTTTCTTCTCCTCCTCCTCCTTCCTCTCCTCCTTCTTTTCCTTCTTCTTTTTCTTCTCCTCTTCCTCCTTTTCCTCCTCCTTCTTCTCCATCTCCTTCTCCTTGTTCTTCTTCTCCATTCAATAGAATATGTTTCATCATTATTTGCACTTTATTAATCTCATTTCGGAGAAATTGACATTCCAGTTACAACTGATCAAAATAAACATTAAACACAAAACAAAACATGGGAACACAGATACAGCTGAACTGACACGTCGCCTCGTTTATGCAGAATGAAATGAACAAACATAAAGGAATGAGGAGGGAAAAAAAAGACAAATCGCACTCTGTAGTCTAACTCTACAGGGTGTAATTTACTTCTATTTAAAAGTGTTACTATTTATTTGGGTAAAGTTTTTCTTTTCTTCAGACTACACTAACAGTATGAGCTCCGTGGATGCTCAGTGGCACGAGCGCCAGGATGAATAAATGTAATGTGCGTGAATGTGACAGACGTAGAGACGGAGACAGACGTAGGAGGAGGTGACCACATATGGTTCATGAACGGGTCCTTTTTACTAGATCACCTGTACTGAATCCTGCCGTACATGCTGCCTTAAACAGTCACATACACATCTAACAGCACATCCCAGAATACCTTGCACAGGTGTCTCTTAAAGTGACACATCCTTTTTCTTTATTACCGACATTACAGGTTGATTTGGTGAAGGTTCAAGAAGTTGAGTGTTAGAAAAGTACAATGAAACGACTTTGGACTGAACTAAAGACACTTAGTGAAAAGTTATGGTTTTATTTGATCAATAAATAATCAAACTCATTGAATTGCACTGCTTTTTTTTGTTTTAAATTTGTTGAATCAGAATGTGCTTAATCGCTCTGTATCATGCTTTGGGTATGTATTTTATCGTATCGCATGCTAAGCTACCACACATGTATCTGGAATACATCAGATGTGAGATGTGTATCGAATCGGCCTTACAACTAAGATTCCCAACCCTATGTGAACGTATTCGGAAATGAAAAGTTATTCATATCCGCCTCAAACTGAATACACTCTAGGACATCACTTCTAAATCATTAGAGCCAGTTTAATATGAAAGTGTCAGATTACTCACCACCTGTGTAATAAGTAGGATAATGAACAGCACCCTAATAATTATGTGGTTCAAGCCCTACATTAGCCTGTCTGGAATAATTTGACAATAATTGCTAGCTCATACTTGTACCTTACTTTATAAAAAAAGGGGAAAAAAGAAAAGTCTTGCAAAGGATACTTGCAGTTTGCTGATATCTTTTCTCTCCTGGTCTGTAATCTAAGGATCAATGCTAGTATATTGTATATTATGTGTATAAAGTATAGTATTTTTTAACCCGCTAATAATACTTCAGTCTGTTATTTCTGTATGTTGCTACATGTTGTTGATGGTGTTTTATTACTGTCTGTCTTTCACAGTTTTTTGGTCTATATTTGAATGTACGTTACACATTACCGTATTTTCCGGATTATAAATTGCTCAGGAATATAAGTCGCACCAGCCATAAAATGCATAATAAAGACAAAAAAACATACATAAGTTGCACTGTAGTATAAGTCGCATTTTTGGGTAAATGTATTTGATAAAATCCAACACCAAGAACAGACATGTCATGTTGAAAGTCAA
>JAPSES010018882.1:0-13534 GCA_029822895.1 Maxillicosta whitleyi
GCAGTACTGACCCATGGAAGGATCAGAACTATTTGTGCAGTTAAATCCACTGAATGTCTCCTGGAATCAAAACCAAAAGTGGTGACATCAGATATTTCAGACTCTAATGCAGCGGTTTGATTCTGCATCATCAATGCCAATCAATCAATCAATCAGTGTATCTGATGCCACTGAAAAGTTGAGAAACCTGAATATTGTCAATGTATTGATAGTGTTTGTGGTTCAAAGGTGATTAAATATTTTAGGTCAGTGGATCCTTTTGGCTGCTGTCAGGAGTTTAGGTCTTTAAAGGTCAAAAGTTTAAAATACTTATTCAGGAGCTTATCTTCCATGGACCACATCTCATCTTTGCCTTTTGGGAAAGCTTCATGTTTCTGTTTCTTTCTCAGGAACGCCCTATGCACACTAAGTCACACCCCTGAGCAGCGTCACTGCACTTCCTCGGGTTAACTGTTTTGCTCAAAGGTCCCTCAGCAGTGCCCTCTTTAGAGTCTGGAATGAAAATAACAAAATGTTAGAGTTTAAGTGGCTTTTTTGAGGAGACCATCCAAATTACAGACCTCATTAGATTATAGCATTGAAAGGAAAACAATTATTAAACTTAAAGACATCCATAGTGTGTAAAGAGAAACATCTTTCCAACAAACATTGGGAAGATTGGACTGTGAAGTTGAGTAACAGAGTAATTGTAAAAGTACTGGTCTACAATTATTATTTTTTTTTTTTATGATTTGCCACAGTTATTAAATTTAATAAATGTTGCAGGCTTTTATAATATGGGTTGGAAAACAAATGACGAAAGTGGTTATCTGATGTTTTCAATGTATATGCTAGTGTCATACACATATATATTGGTTTATGCACATATATACAGTAGATTTCAAATCCTCCACTAGAAAAAAACCTGTAAAATGACTGTATTATCATGTACAAACTGTGTTTTGAATTGCATGTTGTTGCTCTAAGACAAACATTCCTTTTGAGTAAAACCCATCTACCTTTTTTATGCAAGATCTTGCAGCCACCATCTTTTTTTCTTTTCATCTCTTAATTTATGAATAAAATTACAAAAACAAAATGACAGAACAAATTGGTTGTGCGGTCAAGGGGTTATAAAGACTGCACCGTTTGAACAAAAAACACATTTTTGACACTTAATGGTTTACTAATTTGTCTCAGGTTATGTAAATGTGTCCTTTTTCTCAACGTTCTTCACCCATTTCTTACTGCAGTCGTATTGCGTAGGTCTTCTGTTCTAGTAAATGCAGATGTTTGATAGTGATGGTGAAGACATTCTCTCTTAAGCCAGTATTTTGTAATGGTCTTTTTACTCGCTGCCACCAGACCATGAGGAAGTGAGTGCCATTTTTACTGAGACCATCAGGTTCATGACCAAGGAAGAGGGAAATGAATGATGTGCTGATTTTAACCCACAAAGACCCTGATCTACTGATCGAATATGTTTAATAACTTCTGAACCATTAGTCTTATCAATACGTGTCATTAAATGGTGTAAAATACAGTTCTTCATCTTGTCATAGCCATCAGCCATGACCCATTTGGACATTCAGAGGTTCCATAGTTGCCATGGAAACACATCTTCTACAACATTGATTCACCAGTAAAACCCATGGAGTTGGATCAATGATAATGGATGGAGACACTGGGATGATATTCAGTTAATGATATAATTTTGCAGAAAAAAAGTCACTTTTTCTTCAGTTTTCTCTGTTTCCGATATAATATCCCTCAACTTTAATCTGAGCTTTAATAAACATCTACACAATCATTAAATTAAATATATAAAAATACCTGATTTTCACTGAAAAAACATAAAATACAGAGGATTATGTCATAATACATTTTGATAAATCAGTTAAGAAACCTGAAATATAAAGAAAAAACCTATTTTGGAACTGCCACTGATGCAACACTGGGTCTTAAAGGGTTAAAACCCAAACCTTTATGATTGTAGATACTTCCTTCCAGTAAGTCTGAATAGAGGGGCTGGACCAGAACACATGGGTGTAATCCAATGTGGTTCCTCCCCATTCTGTCTGAGTGCCAGTTCGTTTGGTCTTCTGTTTAGGAGTAATAAAAAAACAGATCAGGTTTTCCCAATAAAAGTTCCTCCATATCCCAGAATTAGGAGGACACTTGAGTTTCCTGGGCACTCGGCCATTCATCATCAGTCATTTCAATGTCCAGTTCTTTTTCCCATTGTTGCCTCAAATAGTCACTGTTCTCCTTATTCAATAATATGATACCACAATACAAATGCCATAACACCTTTGTTGCTTCCTACCTTACATGAATCAGTGAATAAATCAACAGTTATTGGTAGTTCTATTGAATTAGTGCAGCATTTTTCAACTTTGGGGACAGGATCCCACATGGGGTCACCTTGAATTCAAATGGGGTCACCTGAACCTTAACCTTACCAATAAAAAAAATATATGGTGAGTCGAGAGAAATAATCCCAATCAATAAAAGACATGACAAACTGTGAATCTGAAACTGAAGCAATGTTGTTCTGTTTATCTGTCAAATGTTCATTGTGGTCGGTTTCAGATGCTCTAGCTCTTTCATAATTCATAGTTTATTTGTTGTTTGTTCAGTATCAATTGTCATCCTTGTAAATATATACTGGTCTGACTGTAAATATCCTGACCAAGGAAAATCAAATTCCCTCTTTGTGCAGTAATCTGAACCTGGGTTTTCTGCCTCCATCTGTAATAATATACATTATATAGATTAAATGTCATCTAAAATTAATGTTTATTTATATCATAGTATAGCAAACTACTGCATGATCAAAAACACATACATTTTTACCAAAATAAAGTCTCTGTTTTGAATGTATGGGGTCACCAGAAATTTGTGATGTTAAAATGGGATCATGAGCCAAAACAGTTTGGGAACCACTGGGTTAGAGTCTGTTAATTCTTAACAGAAATAACTGTGTAACTGTAAAAATCCTGCTCACTTAACCCATATGTCTGGCACAAGTTAAGAAAACTATTTAGCTCCCCTTCTTTGACGATCTTACAGAAGGAGGTGATACTAGAGTACACCCATTGTCTGTATCTGTTCTAAAGACGCAGGGGTAAAGTGTGGGTCACAAGCTGGACGTCTCAATAACGTGATGTCCCTATGAAAATCAAAACGCTTGATGACGTCAAACCATATTTTAAAAGAAAAATTCAGCCATTGGTCATCAGTCTGTGGTGCACTCCTCTCATTTCCTTCACGCCCAAAAAACAACCAGCAATTTTTTTGGTTTGTTTTTTTGCAGAATATAGAAGAATAAATAAAGTGCATTTTTTACTTAATTTTTCTTTATTATTGATTCAAACTCCTTAAAGTGTCACTATGTTTATTCTGGAGGAATTTTACTTGTAGACCAGTGTTATGTAACATAGATGATATGAACTTTAGTTAAATATTGTCCTTTTTTTTTTTTTTTTACTTGTGTCTGAATCATCGGTGATGATCACTGACATGAAAAGGTTATGTGTATTATGCTTATATTAAAAATATTACAAATGAATACTGTGTTAACTAGAATAAACATGCAATAAAAGGTTGAAAATTATGCCATGACGCTCATATCTTTGAAGTTTATCTAAATTAGGTAACCTGAACTTTGGCTTATATTTCACCCTAGTTCTTTTTAAAGCATGTCTTAGGATATCAAAATTGTCAGTAGATCAAAATATCACTCACAAAAAAATAATCCCATCCTTTCACTTTTGTGTTACAAATAATATCTGTGCGCACCACAGGTACCACTGTGAGGATTTGAGACATTTGATGCCGTCACTTTTGTGTCTTGAACTAAAGTTTTCATTGTATGGAGGCTGACTTTGAATTAGATCACTTTCCTTCCTTTTTCTTCCACAAAGCAGATCTTATCATTTCTTTTCAGCAAAGCTTTGGTGTTCATGCTCAGAATTCAGTGTTGGGTGTGTTTTAGAGTGGAAGGATGAATGTCATTACACTATTTACATTAACCCTTCCACATATACATTATTAATGTTCAAAGACATAACCAGCATCTACTGATTTACAGCTAAATAATTCAGGTAAAATGCCGTTTCTCAGCTATTCAGAGTCATTAGATATGACTCATTCATGATTATCAGAGGCTTCAACATTGATTCATCAATAAAACCCAAGTACTTTAAAAAAAAAAAAAAAAAAAAAAAATGACAGTTGTTGTAGATGCTTGTTTTTGCATCCAGTTAATGATACAACTTACAGTTTTCTATATTTTGATACAACCATAAAATTAAAAACTATTTATTCTCTTTTCCACACAGACAATCAATCAATTAATCAATCAATCATTATTTCTTTGAAGTTTAAAAGACATTCTTTTTCTTCTTAAGTGAGAGTTGAAGAAACCAGACACTAACTTTTGTTTAGAGGTATCACATTTAAAACATTAATTATGACAAAAAAGTTAAAATTCAATAAATGTTGTAAAATGAAGCATTTTGGTTTTCGAAAACAGTGTCACCCAAATGAACCCTAAAGATCAAACATATAAACATCCCACTGATGTTTATCACAATATAAAGTTATGACATTTGTAACTCAGCCCTGTTAGCAATGAAACACTTAAATTCAGTGTGGCCCGATACTTTTGTCCATATCGTGTATGACTGATTCATGAAAGCATATAACACCAAAGTTTATATTGTGACATTAGGCCCATGTTTTTCTTAAATCAAATAACATTAATAATAAGGCATGGTTTGATTATTTTCTAATAATGCAATAAGATGATTATTATAATGAATCAAATAGCATATAATCCAAGTAAATAATTGAATAACTGAGAGCAGATACCAAGCATAAAAGAGTTAAAACTCCTAGAAAACCTATGGTGTGTGTGAGTATTTCCATACCATCGTCTCTTTAAAGGATTATCAAGATAAGATACAAGAAGGCACGTTAACGTTACAAATATTGTCCACGTGTAAGAGAGTTGAAATGGTCATTCGGAAAACTGACACTGCCAGCTTTTTGCTTTTTAGTCTGAAAGCAGCTATTTTCTCATTCTTGACAATGAATTTGATCATCTTTCTCCTTTTGGCCTTTATTCACAAAGGGGATCTATAGCTGGTGCTCTGGGACCCTCCCAGGCTCTCACTACAGAACCTGATGCATCTGCTGGGACACTGGGGAATAGACAGCTATTATTCCAACGTTAACATTCAGTGGTATTCATAGAAAAAGTAGCTTTTGTGTTTTAACTGCTTACTGCATTCACGACATAGGTGTGTACCATACAGTGCACAACAATTCTCCATAGTATTACAGCCTATGAAGTTACAGAGACTGATTACATAAGGGCGTTTGTCACATGTTTTCTGTTTGTTTGATTTGGTACGAGCAGCACACGTAGAGGAATTTTCTATATTTTAGGGTAAATAGTCAAGATTTTTTTTTTTTTTTTTTTTTTTTAGAAATGATCTGCCTCAAGGATTTAATATGTTAAATCTTACATACTTCAATAAGATGAATTGGAACATAAATAACAGCGGTGCTGGTTAGCTGATCATAAAGTATTCATAATGTATTATTACACATATTAGTTTGTGTACATTTATAAAAATAGATTGATACATTTTACACTAGAAAGAACATGTGATGTGAATGTATTCTAATGTGCACTCAATGTTTTGAAGTAGATACGGTAGCTCTGAGACAAACACCGCTTTTGAATAAAGCCCGTTCTTTTATTAATTCACAGAATTTCACATTTTGACCCAAGACTGTACACAGCAAATATGGGAGTGTTAAATAGTCAGTGTCAGTGTTAAATAGAGAGTGTTGGTGTTGTATTAACACCACATTGATTTAAAACAACACTGTGTGTGGTGTTTTTGTAAAAAAAAAAAAAATATGTTGTTAAATCAGGGTGTTTTAATATTAGTGTTAAAAAATTCTGATTGGTGTTGATCAAATCACGTCCTTACGCCTTTACAACTTATGTACATACACCTTTGAAAATATTAATTTTACATGGCATAGTGTGGACACATATAGACACTTTATGGTGTTAAATTAACACTGGCATATTTGCTGTGTATCTTTGAATTTACAACCAACCGGCATGTTAACGTCATTTTTCTTTAATGACACAAACTTGGGAAAGTGTCATTACTTTTATTTTGGTGCCATTTTACTCTATATAAGTATATTCTGTTTTCTTAATTAACTGTAATGCTCTTTATTTATTTATTTTTTTACACCCAACCCATTTATTTATTATTTCTATTTAACGATGTCTTCAGGTGCTGTTTGAGATTATATAAATTTGGGTCTCTATGTTAATCTGAGGCAGACTTGACTAATGTGGTTTCATCTTTCATGGGTGTTACAATCAGGGCATATCAAATAATATTTAGACAAAACCTTAAACAAGCCTTGAACCCTGCTGCCAGACACATAAACCGCAAAGCAGGTCATCTATTCAATATTAAATAATCACTTTATGTAAGGTATGAGGCTGTATTTCTAGGATATACTGTAACCCTCTGAGCCTCTCCACTGAATATTTACTATTGAAGCTTAAATGGTATACATCAATTTGTACCAATTTGTACATTTTAATAATAATTAGCAGAGGAAAAAAGTTCGTGACAAATGTGTTTTTATCTACATTCTCATCTAAACAACAGTAGCCTCCTCTTCTGTCTCTGATAGGCCCTAAACAGCCTGAAGGGGAGGAGTTACAGCTTTGGGCTCTTTGGTATTTGCTCAAACAATAAAGGACCTGTCAGAGAAAAGAGAAGGAGAGGGGGGTGACAACTTCAAATTCAAGCCAGATCTGCTTCCCTGAAGTCATTTTGAGTCACCCATCTGACATCTGCATTTCACTTCTAGCCTAAAGGCAGTTACGCTCAAAAACCCAGGAGGCATGGGACCAGCACATCTAAAGATGACAAAACTTTTGCTTTTATTTGCTTTCACACAGGTAAGAGATGATCATTTTACTCTGAAATTACTATTATATTCAGTCAGCTAATATCAGTGGTAAACTGATTGTGATGCAGTATATTTTTCTGTCAGTGATATTGTTCATATTCTATATGACCAGATTATAAATAGTTTATAGAGACACACTTTTGATTCAAATGAACACTGGCTCTTTTGAGTGTCATTGCTTTCAACAAGCATGTGCAGCATGCCCAACCTTAGCTCAATAGACAAATTCATAACAGCCTGAAAGAAATACCTGCACTGAGCAGACCTGAAATCTGTGTTGAGTGAAGGTAATGTGCAGCCTGCTGCCTCTCATGCTCTGAGAATATGATCCAGGGGATAATTTGCCTCAGGATATAATGTGAAATACCAACAGTTTGTTACCCTTGGAATGATGTCCTTGTCTTGAAAATACTGTATTTCCTGTTATTTTTCGTCAGGTATTTTCATTGACTTGACATGTTTTGTCATTTTCAGATATGTGCTGCTCAAAATGGTAAATAAGCTTGTTTTATCTTTATGACAATTTCAGTCTCTTTACATTGTGATCTACATTGAAATACAAATAAATCATTTCCCACCAGTAAGTATATTTTATTCATAACTTATTTATAACTTTCTTCCTCAGAGATCACATTGTCTGTTTATACGGTCACCTCTAAAAGTATGACAGTGCAGTGGACTCGACAAGCTGATGCCAGCTCCTACAGGATAACAGCAACACCAAAGAACTCTCCTGACTCCTCAGTGTTCACTCATTTCAGTAGCAACACAGTAATGGGCTCAGTCAACTCTCTTTCACCAAACACAGTGTACACTATGCAGGTAGAGGCTCTGGACAATGATCTCAAAGTCCTCGGCAGTGGAGAGACAGAGGAGATAACAGGTCAGTTCCAGCAGCAATGACGCCAAAGTAAGAAGATGATGCTGATTTAGATTATCCATGTGAGCAGACAGAAGATTCGAGAAGATTCAAGAAGTTTATTGCCATTTGTAGATAACGCATAGGAACTTTTGTACGGTCGCTCCCAGGATCAAATAAAACAAAAGCACAAGACAACCGTAAAATTCTATAAAACACAACTAACAAACTGTGCACATACAGACAATAAATAAAAAATAAAACCTTACATAAAAAAAAAACCCTATGAGTACTGTGTAAAAACCCAGTAGATATAAATACAATTAATAGAAAAAATACAGTAAAATCGTATAAATAAAATACAATACACTGCAAAAAGGAAGAGGTAGTTGTTTCACATACTTTCATATAAATGCATATACATATATATACACACACACAACATATTGCACTTGCCCTTTCATGTGATACTGGCCAACAGTCTAACTGTGGCCGGGAAGAGGATGTTTGGGCAGATTTTATTTGGAATAACTAAAAGAATAAAAAAAATTAAAAAAAAAAAAAAAAAAAAACTGGAAGTATGTATCTGCTTTATCAGAAAACAAAGACTTTGACCACAGTCTACTGTACATGACTTTATTGCTATTGTTTGTTCTTCAGCTCCTGAGGTCCCAAGCATTTCCCAGGCCTACTCTAAAACCAGCCAGAGCATCACCGTGGAGTTCAGAGAGGTTCCTGGGGCCAACAGCTACATTCTGAGGGCAGAGTCATTAACTGGCGATTACTTCGATGATATCCCAGTGGACAAGTCACCAGGCACCGTGGAGGGTCTAGACTCCTACACAGTGTACAGGCTCAGCGTCCTGTCCGTCAACATTGGGGGGAGGAGCCAGCCCTCATACCCCGTTGAGGCGAGAACAGGTACTCATGAATCCCATAACCTGTCTTCACACTGTAGTGGGAATATTTCAAAACATAAGCTAATCACATGAAGGCAAATTGTCTGAGTTATCATCAGACCCCTCAAATATTCACCCTTATTTAATTACATTTCTACCTATGATTCTAAACCTGTTAACTTAGAAGTTTGAATATTAATTTACAGTCATGTATTACATCCACTTTCACTTCTCCAGACAGTTAGGAATCAATACAGTTTACTTAAGATGGTAATCAGTGCAAAGAGTGAAATGCTGCCTTTCTGTTGTTCCTGTACGACAATAGTTGTCTCACTCCGCTGGCCATAACGGCTTGTCCTTTCACTCCCTATTGTAACAAAGTCTCTACTTTTTGAAGTGAACACATGAGCGTGGAAACTGTATCCATCCCTTTTACACTGTACTATTCTGATGATATGAAAAGGGAAACCATGAGAACTAGGTTGCCCCCCCCCCCGAAGGAGAAGTGAATGTAACATAATCACATGAACATTTCACACCTATGAAGAAATTTTACATCAGGGAAGCGAAAAGAATTGAACATTGATCTGTGTTGATCTTTTATCTCTTTCAAATCTTCTTCCCCCTCCACCTGCCTGCGTCTACAGTGGTTGAGGCTCCCATCTTAAACACCACCTCCCTCTCCAATGACACCATCCATGTGGGATGGGAGCCGGTGGAGAATGCTGTCCTCTACACACTCTGCATCATTGAAGAAGGCTCCAATGATCTGACTAAAATAAACACCACTGACACTGAGCACGTCTTTGATGGCCTTAGTGCAGGGACTAACTACTGTATCAAAGGCACAGCCTGGGACTCTGACAGCCTCTCTGGAGATGACTACAATATCTGTCAAGTTACACGTAAGACAGGATAGATTTTATCAATACACGTTCATGAAGCAGTAACATTACTATTATGGTATTGGAAGTAAGAGATTCCATCTTTCCTTTGATCCCTCCAGGTCCAGCAGACCCAGAGCTAATCGACGTCTTCATAACGCCAGGTCGTATCGCTGAGATGAGTGTGATCTGGATGGTAGTGTTTGGAGCTGATTACTACACAGTGGAGACATCTAATGGTCTCATATGCAACTCATCAACTAATTTCTGTTATATCATCCATGTGGACTGTGGCCTAAACCAGTCAGTCACTGTGACCGCTTACAATAATGCTGGGCCCAGTAACCCTTCACCATCAATAAGGTTTATCACATGTGCGTATATCAAGCACAGCCACAGCCAAAGCATGCCCCACACAAACATATGTCTATAATGTGTGTATATTTTTATCTGGACAGGGCCATGTCCTCCAAATGATACGCGGGTGGAGGAGCCTGAGACTAGTAACTGTTCCGTGGTATGGACTGCGATGCCACTGGCAGAGTACTACATGGTTTACATAAAGAGTGATGATGGTGCGGAGAACGTGTGCAACACCACTGAAACCACATGTCCATTCTTCTGCATGTGTGGCTTCACCTACATCAGCTCAGTGTTCCCCTACAACAACGCCGGTTCCAACGTTTTTTCACCTATGGTCAGCTACACCACTGGTAGGACCATCTGACATTTCAGTTTTCAGCTTTGTCACATAGTGTAACCTGTTAATGATTATTATTATGGACACTTCATAAGCACGTGTTCTTCATGTGATTTTTGATATTTTAAATAAATCCCATTTTTAAATTTTTTATTAATTAATAATATTGAACAAATTTACACTTGAATTAATGCTATTGATTGGTCTGCAGAGATCCTTCTTCAGCCTAATTTTAATTTGGTTCCACTGTCAGAATATGTCAAACCAGTTAATGAGGAATAAGGTAATTTCACTTTTTTTTTTTTTTTTTTTAAAGCAAATTCATCTATATGGTGTAATTTTTTATGGTTACACCTTTTAACATTACTGGCATTATGTGTCAAATGTAAAAAAAAAAAAAAAACTGCATTAAAATCAGGAATTTTAGATTAGGTTGTCAATGTTTTGTTTTTGTTTTTTTTAACAGAAGAATTTGCAAACAGTACCACTACTAAAAATGAACATTTTGTTGATGTCTTAAATTCTTATGTAAAATGATCACAGCAATGATTTCACAATTGTTATAGCTCATGAATTCCAACTTTTGTGTGCTTTTTTTTTTTTTTTTTTTTTTACTCCTTCCATAGCAGCCATTGCTTTCAAGGATACATTTTCCATATGAAATTTCCAGTCTAGGTGACATTAGCGTCATCTCAGGACACACTCTCTCTCTTTCTGCACTGATCTGAGATATGATAACCAGGAAAACATTACACCCCATTACTGTCTTGGCAAATCATTTGATCACTGTCCAAATTCTCTGAATCAACTTCTTTTTCTAGGAGGATTTTCAATCTTACGGGCGGTTGCACGACTACACCCTTGTTTTGTCTGTAGCCTCCCTGTTTTCATTGTCTTCATGGTTTGCTTTGACATCATACTTGATGACTAAACTTCCCTGAAATCTGCGTTATTAAATTGCAGCCTTTGTCAGACAGATATTTTGACACTCCATAACTGAAATAGCAGAGGTGTAATTAATACTATTAATAAAGGTTGTATTACATTTAGGTGTGTTAACTCTTGCGTAATTCCCTGTTGCTTTCATGAAAGGGCTTTGTAGATGACATGTGGAACAGACGCAACACTCATTATTCACATGTGTGTATTTTCTGACATTCCTTGCTTTACAGTACTGACATGAGGTGGAAACAATGACCACTTGAAAGGTGACAATATCATTTTAAAACAGGTAAAACCACTGGTCGTTCTCATGACTGCCTCTCTCTTCCATCTCTTCTCCCAGTCCCTTGTTGCCCACAGGGAATTACCATTAAACTGGTTTCAACGGAGACCCTGGAGATCATGTGGGACCCCGTGACAGGGGCAGACCTCTATGAGACTACAGCAGCAGAGACTAATGATGTCATCCACTGTAATGACACAGCTTCAGTGTGTGCGCTGTCAGATCTGAACTGCGACACGTCTTATTCTGTTATAATAACACCTTGCCACGACTTACGAGGATGTAACACCACCTGCAAACCACACGTGCAGGACACAGGTATTGAGGGTCTTACATGTAAACTCCACTTCCAATGTACAATTCTATCTATCAAATGAGGTGTTTGTTGATTCTGACACAACAGACATTTAGAACAAATAGCAGCAAAAATTCGAAACCTTTGTAAATTGGAATAACACAATTTCCAACGGTGTCACACCAAACACAAGAAGACAAATTAATAATATGTTGAAGAAATATACAGTACAGTTAAAAAGTCTTAAGCCACTGTTATATTTGTGGTGTCAATAAACTTACAATGACCACACATACTATGCAACTCTCTAAAATATACAAGAAAAGCACTCATACTTGCGCTTGTGACTTTTATTTGCTTTAACATGTTTTTAACAATGCACTCAAACAATACGAGGTGTGATGTGTCCTTTAATTTAAGCTTCTTTGGTTTTTTTATCACAGGAATGGATTCCACAATAAATACTGACTGTTATGACGGAGCATTAGGGCCATTCATGAAGGAGAAGATATTTTTGATATGACAAGATTAAAGTCAGAATGTCGACATTAAACTCAAAATTCTGAGAATAAAGTTGAAATTGGATGTCGACTTTAATCTTGATGGGTCGACTTTAAACTCGACATGTCGACATTAAACTTGGAAATGTCGAGAAGAAAGTTGATGTCCCTTAAAGATTAAAGTCGACATCAATTTTAATTTTATTCGAGTTTCGAGTTTAATGTCAACATGTTGACTTTAATCTCGTCATATCAAAAAATATCTTCCCCTTCATGAATGGCCCTAATGCTCCGTCGTAGACTGTAGTCTATGGGAATCATTTAGTTCAAGTTTTATTTTTCCCAAATAATAATATCCAAAAACAACAAAGCTAAAAGTGACTTGTGACTATACATGTGAAGGGTTAAACCCATTGGTGTTAAATACAGTACGTCTACAGCCTCCATAATTAACCCATAAGGACCCAGTGTTACCTTTGTGTCAGTTCCCAAATGAATTTTTCTCTGTATTTAACTTTCCTTAAAGTGAATAATCATCATTTATTGTATTATTACCTACCTTATTTTGAGAAGAGAATTTTTTTCTGGAAAAAAGTAGCATTTACATTCTCAACTGATCTCAATCAAGTCAATTTTATACCAAAGTTTATGACAAACAAACAAAAAAAATCAGCCCCTTATGATTGCAATGTTTATGCTTCATCTGTGAATCAAGAATCAAGAATCTTTATTGTCATTATGCAAGGCACAACGAAATTTTGTTTGGAAGCTCTCAGCTTAAGGCATACAATCAAATACAAAACCAAAGAGGCACATCTAAGATATATCCAAAGTGACAATATAAGTGTACCGTTAACAATATAAAGTGACCAGTTCATAATATAAAGTGTCTACAGCAGCAGCAGCTGTGAATATGCCTGTGCTGATGATAATACCCAGAGCATCAAACTGTTGGATTTTAGAATGTATTTAATATATCAGATTAGTAAAAAAAAAAAGAAAAAGATGTAGATCCCTTACATTAATAAATAGTTGAATATACACAACATTAGACATTGGTCGGATCAGATACACCCCACTGCCTTTATGTATTTTCACTAGGGCTGTCAAAAGATTAATTTTCTTGATCGCAACTAATCTCAGAAATTTCATAGTTAATTGCGATTAATCTTG
>JAPSES010018892.1:0-13534 GCA_029822895.1 Maxillicosta whitleyi
ATCACTATTCACTGTCTACTTCTGCATCTGATTTACGTAAATCGGTCACAGAGAAAACTGTCTGACCAATCAGTGTCGTGACATCAAGTTTTGATGTCGGTCCCAACATTTTGGAACCTCGGCTGAGGCGGTTCTAAAAATCTAGTATCAGGTCCCAGATTCCAGGTCATTTTTCGTAATGGAAAAGCGAAGTCATGTAGAGTCGAGTAGAGTTGAGTCGAGTAGAGCCAGTACCATGTAGTTGAAAAGTGCCATTAGTGGTTTACGCCACTGGCTTTGGGTAAGGCCTTTTACGCTATACATCCCTATACCTGTAGCCACAAAGGGGGCAGTGTCTCACTGTGCCGGTCCCAAGCCCGGAAAAATACAGAGGGTTGTGTCAGGAAGGGCATCCGACTTAAAAAAAAACAAAAAAAAAAAACCCAACTAAAACTTGCCAAATCAACATGTGAACCTGATTTACAGTGACGACCCCTGAAGGGAAAAGCTGAAAGAAAAGTAGCAGTGTAGTCTGTGGATGGAGGTAAAGGCCACATTTGGGTTCAGCATTCACCAAAAGCAGTAAAACAGCTGCTGCATAGAATTCCCATTCCCACAATGCATTTTTTGATCAAATTTGTGAAAAGGCCAAAATGATGTGACAAAAGCACAGAAAGGTGAATGGATTAGTCATAACACTCAGGTTTTACAAAGTAAAAAAAAAAAAAAAAAAGCGATGAACTCATACGCTGCTTTAACAAACAGAAAAAATTCCATAAAAATCACAACATGAAAAATGATAAAAGGTGCAACGAATTAAAGGTGATATAGAAGAAGTAAATGCAGGTTGGATTATCTACATTTATTTATTTATTTATCAGGGCCAATGCAGAGGAACATAGTGGACATATGGAAACATCTGGCGTTCTGTATAAAGTCTATATACAGTAACACTGAAATGATTAACTACATTTACATTATAAACGACAATATTATATAAACGGCATGAACAAACAATATAAAAGTCTATTCAGTCACAGCCTCAAAGAAAAGTAGAAAAAAACCAACAAAGAACACAGTGTACAAGTTAAAGTACAGACCTCCGACCTATAAATACAAAGGGTGTACCACAGGGGTCTGTCCTTAGACCTCTACTATTCAGTCTGTACGTTAACAACATGGTTTTCAAATTGATTCAGGTTCTGCTTTTAAAGGAACATTATTGTACTTCTAGATCTGTATACATGATTGGTTTTGTTTTAAATGTATGTTTCTAGTTTAGTGTTTTATGCCTGTTTTTAGTACTGAGTTTTATGTGTGTTTTTAGTGTGGATGTATGGATGAGTTTTCTATATTCTGTTACTTCCTCTGCTGCCATCTTTTCCAACACACTCTGCAAAAGAGATTTTGTTTTATGTCAACGTGTCATTTTTTTTTTTACCCGGTCAGATAAAAGTTATTAACAAAATAATAAAAAAAAAAGTCAAACATTCCGACCTCTTCAAACATTATACAGTTTAGAAGGAATATATGATTATAGTAGATTATTTCAGTCTCTTGATATTCTTCAAACTGTATGAATATAAGATGAGGTTGAGCTTCATGCAAATGTCCTTTAGAGACTTGACTGTCCCCCGTCCACCTCCTGGACGTCCGTGTTATCCTCACTTCACTGCAGTGGTGGAGGTGAATCTAGACAGGAAACAACAGGAGATCGTCCACGTTTCCACCCACGGCCTGTTCTGACAGGCAGTTGACAGGACTGACAAAGGGAACGGACAGGTGTGGGGGGTGGAGGTGCAGGTCAGGAGGAGGACAACGGGCTGATGGACGATACGACGGCATCAAACGGAGGAGGAGGAACAGGAGACACAGAGAAATCGATAAAGAAGAAGTGGCAGCAGACGAAGAAAAACTGAGCTGAGGATGGCGTCGGTGCCAGCTCCGTTGGATCAGGATGAGTTGAGTTAGAGAGCTGCAGGCTTTGGAGGAGGAAGAGGAGGAAGAGGAGGAGGGAGGGGATGTGTCTGGTGTCTGTTTATCTTAAAGCCCTCAGAGCCCCTTCATCACCTCCTCCTCCTCCTCCTCATTGAGTCACAGATAAGAGTTCAGGAGAGCACCGGGCCTCCAGGACTCCCTCTTCCTTCTCCTCTTCATCCTCATCTCCTCCTCTTCCTCATCTCTCCACAGACATCCCATCAGTCAAGGATTTCAAACCGTCTTCAATTACCTCCACCAACTCCTCGGCAGATGCTGTGGATGCAACATGCAGCTGCACAAACCCATCAGCAACAAACACCATGACAGCCTGAGCCTCTACAAACCATCCTCCTCCTACTGTTCAACACTAACGCCTACATTTAACACCGCTCACATTCATACACAGGCTCTAGTTTGGATGCGTTTGACATCAATAATATGCTATTTTTGTTTTTGCATCATCCTTTTTGACTGATTTTAACAGAAAGGGATGAAACAGTGAAACATGAAAGAGACGAATTATCAGTGAAAATAGAAAATATGTCCAATATGTCTGCATGTATGTGTCGTGTTTTATCTGAATCACCCCCCCACCCCCCAGTTGAATGTGTGAGGTTATCAGGTTCTGTTTCCATGTGACAGTCATGATGCAGGAGATTATTCTCAACTAATTCAGTCAAAGTCTATGTATGAATTCTATCAGTGATCAATAACTATATTATACATATATACATATATTATATGAATATCTGTAACCATTTACCTGTTTTAAACCATCAAAATATGAGCCACTGTAAGTAAATAAAGGCATGTTTTTAATATTTGGAAAATTCATCTGAAATTCGAAACAATTAAAGCGTCTCGAAAATGTGAAGAAACGTTGTAGACATTGTCTTTAGGAAGATGTATATAAAAGTAGAAATGAATCTGACCTGTAGTTTCAGAGAAAAAGAAATTGCTAATGAAGACAATGACGGCAACGACAAAGACAATGACAAAGACGCTGGCTGACACACTGCCTTCACAGACGATGGGTTGGTGAGATTAAAAGGACTAAAAGACTCCAACATGAAAGAAATGAGACGGAAAAGACACAAAAAAGCAGAAATGCGTATAAATGTAGACGCAGTCTGTCTGAACTGAAACTTCATGGATGAGTGAATTAAATACAGTTTTCTTCTCACTTTCGTTTGGTTCTGAAAGTCTCTAAAAAAAGAAGCAAAAATCTGGTGAACTCAGTGGAAGGAAAAACGACAGAATTTACTTTAATGGATGGAAATGATGAAAAACAAATAAATGACATATTCAACATGTTGGGCTTCCTCTTATGTTTAGTGTTTAGGTTCAACAGGGTTATTAAAGAATCTGGACCTGACCCATGTTTTTAACACGTTCTATAGGTCTAAGTTAGTCCAACTGCAGGAGCTGGAAAATCTGTCTGGATGGAACTGGACTGGATTTGTTAAAACCGGACTGGATTTAATAAAATAAATAATACTGGGCCGAATTTCGTAAAACTGGATTGAATTTAATAAAATTGGAGCCAGTCTGGATGGAACTGGATTTATTAAAACTGCAAGGGATTTAATAAAATAAATAAAACTGGACCGGCTTACATAAAACTGGACTGGACTTCATAAAAAAACTGGAGCCAGTCTGGATCAAACTGGACTGGATTTATTAAATCTGAAAGAGATTTTATAAAACTGCACCAGATTGGATAAAACTGGGCTGAATTTAGTAAAACTGGAATGGATTTAATAAAATAAATAAAACTGGACCGGCTTACATAAAACTGGAATGGGTTTAGCAAAATTGAACTAGATTTAATAAAAGTGATTCAGATCATTGATTGTGATTTTTTTCCTCAAACATCCTCATGTTTTGACCCAACTGTGACCTTCTTCTCTTCTTCGCCAAGTCCTATCTCTTAATTTCTGATCATTTGAAGGAACTAAATGAATCTAAAACCTGCTTCTATATTTTGACCTGATGGAAACAACTCAAAGCTTCTGAATGATGATCCTGTGTTTTCTGTGTTGGAACCGTTTAGTCCGATTTATATCTGAAATATTGCACTGACAGCAAATCCAGATCTGGTTCTGATCTTCCAGGTGAGTGACCCAAACCAGGAAAATAAAGAAACCAGTGGGAGACTAATGGAACGGAGGTCAGGTCAAGATAAACCCGAGTCAACTGAAGCTCTGATGGATGGTTCGTAGCATCGAATCAATACTTGAACAGATGAAGAATGTGTTCGCTGACACTAAAGCTCAGCGTCTCTGGAGGATTTCATGTCAGGATTAGTTTTAATGCTGTTCTTGTATTTGATTTCATTACCGTGCTATTTCTTCTGTGACCTTATGAAGCTGATAAAATCTGCACTTCATCACTGGGAAATCTTTGTCATGTACAATTTATTGTTTGTTCAACTTGTCTGAGGATAAATGATTCACAACCGGAAGACGAATTCCACACTGATCAAACCAAATCCAGACAAAGTGTTTGAGTTGAATGTGACAGAGAAGTCCTGAGATGGTTTAAGCAGCTTTAAGTGGATGATGTTTGGATGAATTGGAGACGTTTTATTCGTGTGTGACATGATGTGTCTCCTGTGGACGTCCTCATGAAAGCCTCGTCTCCTCTCCCCACAATGAAGGAATCATGTAAATGAACCTAAAACCGCTCGTCCTCTGCGACGGCTTCCCCGAGGCGACGGCTCCGCGGCGTTACCGTGGTAACAGCTCCACTAGTGTTATTATTGGCTGTGTCAGATGAGAGCAGTTTAACCAGTGTTATACATCACACAGTAATGACGCAGCCGTTTAAAGAACCATAACAGTCATTTTCAGTTGGAGTCCATTTACGACCAGCTGCCTGTACTTGGAGTTGAACATTACCCTCCGCCGCGGAAAAATCAGCCCGTTCACCTGCTGCGACACCGGTTCAGACATTTACACTAAATAGAGGATGGAGGAACGGCACCCAGACTGGAAAAAAAAAAAAATACACTCATGCTTCATTGTCATTAAATTATGACTGATTCCAACATAAACGGATGAAATAATAACAATGGGAAGATGAGCTAACGGAGAAAATCACTCATGACAAATGTAACAAAAAAAGTTATGTATTTAAGATGAAACAACACAACTGCATGTATATTTAGACTCATGACGATGATGATATGTGAATGGTTCATGTATAAACGGGTGCAAATACCAAATCAGTTGCTATCATTAACAGTAACCTTCAGAGAATGTCATATCCTTATAGCCTTCACTAAATAGAAATATAATATTAGTTAATGATACTCATTTTCTTTCATATTTACCAGGAAAACATTGACTACAGATACAAAATGATGACAAATAACAAAAATCCAATATGTTTGAGATTTATGGAGATAAAATGTGCAAAGACACGTACCCCACTAAAAAAAAATAAAAAAAAATTCAATGATAAAATGACCAAGTCACTGGATTTATTACATGTTTGAAAAGTTTCTGGGTTGTTTATTGCATCATGTCTGTTTTCAGTACTTTTCTAAATTAAACTAGTTGTTTCATTGTCAGTTACTTGGAATAAAATGAACTACTGTTGACCCCCTTCCTGTCAGCGCCATGGATACCATCATATACACACCCTGAGTCAGACATAGTTCACGCCCAGGATGTTGAGGTGGGTTCAGGTGCAGGTTCTACATCTAGTGAACATTCCATGTATTTTTTTTTTCAGCCCAAATCTTGTTCCATGATGAAAAAAATAAATAAATGAAAGCCTTATTTTTCAGAGCACATCTTTTAACAAAATGATTTGATTTCCATTTTTTTGTCCTCAGAATAAAAACCCAATCACTAGAAAAACAGAAATGAAAGAACAGTTTTTTCATTCTCTGGTGGAAGATTCCTTTGTTTTTTAAATCCTCTGAAAACCATTTTTGTTCTTTTGTCAAGCCGCCTCTTTTCTGTTTTGTCTAAAAGTCAGAAACATGTTGGTTTTATTCAGATCAACATTGACATTTTTCCAGACCTGTACTTATGTAAACCTGTGACCTGGGCTTTTGTCATTGTTTTCCATTATCAAACATAAAAACACTTTGAATGTCTCTGTTCTTCTGCCTCCTCAGGCTCTGACTGATTGCTCTATTCTCTAGATTTTCAATACAAAACGCAAGCAGCGCTGGGTTCTTTCAGTAAATCCTGACTTCATGTTACTGCTGTCGACTGAAGGTGCTGCGGTGCCTCAGCGGGTCTTTGTTACATGAATCTGTGGGACCTCAGGACGCAGCCGATGCTCATTATGAAGTTTCTATCCAGACGCGGCACCTGCAGTGACCGGTGAAAACATATCGACCATAGGACATCTGACCCATAAGGCCGAGTATTCGACAGCGTCTACGCTTTACTGTTCAGAAGGAGGTCAAACCTGTTGGAGCGTCTGGACCTGTGACTGAACCCACCTTGAACTCACAACTTTGAGTGTGGTGCAGAATGTCCACAGAAAAAACACCAGAACATTGGAAAAAGGAGGTGGATGTGAACTGACTGTTTGATGAAGACTATAGGTAGTCCTCGGGTACGTTATTCTGACTTTACGACATCGGAGTCTCGTCCGCCATTACTGTACATACGCACTGTATACTGTACGTATATACTCCTTTTCACCTCTAGAACAGGCTATTGCACAATTGGAGGCAGAGGATCCCAATATGGAACGCTTTTCTAAAGCTCCAAGGGCAGCGATGGACAGTGTACGGTGCTACCGTGAGATCTGAGAGGAATGATTTCCTTCCAGTTGGACATCTGCACGTACTTATATAGAAGTATAATACATGTATTTGGATAGTTATTTAGAGATTTAGGGGGTATTTAGGGTTACTAAAGGGTTAATTCCAACTTACTTACTTAACTTCAAATCTTAAACTTCTTATTTCTTTTACTGAAATTTAATTGAAATTTTAAAATTGTATTGAAATCTATTGAAAATTCTTATTTTCTTATACTTTTGTAATTTTATAATTCTGTGCAATCAAATCTTAATGTATTTCTTATTTATTTCTTATGTCAACCTGTCTTAAAATTGTATTTGAATTTTAATCAATGTGAAGCACTCTGGGCTACAGTTTTTGTATGAAAGGTGCTATACAAATAAAGTTTATTATTATTATTATTACACAGAAATTCGGGATACGTCGACAGCGTAGGAACGGAACTCGTTCCTAACCCGAGGACTACCTGTATAATGAAATGACAAAACGCCACCATGTATGAAGATCTGCAGAGACAAACTGTAGAAGAATCTCATATTACGTTCTTTGATCTAAACTGAACCAGTGCTTTGAATTAACTAGATCAAATTCTAGATACATGTGTGAGGTTTTATGCAGCATGAGTCATCTAATTTTTACATTTTCCATATGAATACAAGCAGTTTGTGGGGACTCATTCGGGATCAATAACCATTCATTCATTTTCCGAACCACTTTGTCCTCGAGAAGGTCGCGGGGGTTGCTGAAGCCTATCCTAGCCACCTATGGGTGAAGGCGGGGTTCACTCTGGACATGTTGCCAGTTCATTGCAGGGCACGATATAGACACAAACACCAATCACTCTCACATATAAGCAACTTAGATGAACCAATTAGCCTATATTTGTAGTCTGGGGGCTCGTCCGGGATCAATATCCAGATCAGACCAAGCCATTGAGTCTCATTGTTATTTATTGTTAAAAGTGATGAAATTCTGGGCAAGAACAGCTGGAAACATCCCATGATTCAGACTAGAGACAGAAACTAGATGGTATTTTTTTCCCTCAGGTCAGATGTTATTGAATGAAACACTAAATTGAACTAGAACAGTTTAAAAATGATGATAATGAACTAAACTTCATGTGTTCTAGATGATATTTGCCCCAGGTGAACCAAATTGGGCAGAAACAGGTATCAGATCCAAATGCACAAAGATTTCTCTTGGATTCTTAGAAATTTTAGTTTACATTTGTAGTTTTTGCTCCATTCTTACCATTACCATGTTTTGTATTTTAATTAATAAAGGATGAACCTCAATGACTTCACATTTATTCAGCTTAATTCTTTTTATTGATTGGATGTTTTTCAATAACAGATTAACTTAACTACGCGTCTTGTCATTTAGAAAGACATTGTTACGTTTATTGTTAGTGTTTGGAAAATCTTAATGTATGAAACGCCTTTATGTAAACTCCAGGTGAGAAACAGATGATGGAATCCGATTTTTACTTGTATTTTGTTCTGTTTTGATGTTGCGTTTAATTTTTCAGCAAGTGAAGGATAAGCAGGTGATTTTTTTTCTCTATTTATTCAAGTCTTGACAACTTTACAAACAGCAAACAAACATGAAAAAAAAAACATTGGGAAAACTTAAAATTATAATTCTGCTACAAAACTGTTTTATGTAATATTTGTGCAACAGAACAAGTACACTGAGGTAGTACATAATAAAAGGTGATTTTTATTTTACTTATTTTTTTTATTTCATTTATCTGTTCTTGTTCCATCCCAATCGTGCAGTATTCGGTAAAAGTGAGTCCACCTTAAAGTAACGTTTAACATGTGAATAAACCTCCGCTGCAGAAGTGTTGTGTTGATTTGGCAGAAGGTGAACAGTTTAATTTGAGTGACTGCTGACGTGTGAAATGATTCATCCAGACAGTGAATAAACCGTGGACTCCCCGGGACTCTGCTGTGTTCTCATGTTCCTGCTGGAGCTTTAATGACTCCGTTAATGAACTTGGTCATTAAACGTCTCATGTGAATGTGTTGTCATTAACTCACCACTCAGCAGGGGCTCAGTGGGGGCCTCGGTCTGGAACCACAGCGCCGTCATCAAACCTTCCTCCATGATCACAGACTCGAACGTCCAGGGTGAAGTGTTTTATTCCGTCTGTGGAAACCAAACACCCATCAGCGTTCAGGTACCTGGGTCTGGAATGATCTGGTTTCCATTGATGAGCAGGTCCCAGGTGGGTCTGCAGGTTCTTAAAGGCCCCTGGTTTTACTTCAGCACCAGGTGAAGGAGGCAGTGGATGTAGACCAGGTCCAGTCTGGTCTGGTCTGGTTCATGTCAGCTGAAAACAGAGCTGTAGTTTCTTCCGCTGCCGTTATCCATCAGGCATAACTGCGTTTGTAATAATACTGAGAAACCGGAGATGGAGCCAGAAGCAGCTGCATTCACTATACAACCACCATCTGATCAATAAAAACTCCTGTTTGCTCCGAGATCTGATCCACTGTAAAGCAGTTATGGATGATTTAACTTTTTAACTGGATTTCTTTTAGGCTCTTGCAGAAGAAAATCAGAGCAAACTGAAAAGTACGATCCACTTTATTAATCTCTGGGGAAAAATTCAACTGAACTTCAGCAGAAGAAGACAGAGAGCAGAAATAGACAATAAAATCTTAAGTTTAGTGTGAGTTCTTACATACCATGAGTCATCTATTTTTCAGGCAAAAGATCTTAATTTTTTTTTTTACATTTATCACATGAATACAGGCGGTATGTGGGGGCTCGTCCGGGAACAGTATCCAGATCTGACCAAACCTTTGAGTCTCATTGTTTAAGGAGTTGAAATTCTGAGCAAGAACAGCTGTAAACATCACACAATCCAGACCAAAGGTTCAAATCAGAAACAACAACTAAAACCAGACGGTGGTTTTTAGGTCCGTCAGGTCCTTGGGTCAAATGGTATTTGATGAAAAACTACATTGAACTAGAACAGATTAAGAAGAAAAATAAATAAACCTCGATTATGTTTAACCCAGGTCAACCAGGTTTGGCGTAAACAAGAATCAGGTTGAAAATGCACAAAAAAACAAACAAACATTCTCTTAGAGTTAGGATTTGGGTTTAGTGTCAGAGGTGTTGTCATCTGAACGGGTTTGTTCTGATGAATAAACCCGTTCATATTTACACACACCTTTTCATTCTAATGTGTTGGTTTTTCAGTTAGTTTACATTGCATTTGGTTGACGCTTTTATTCAAAGTGACTCACAAGGTATAGGCATGTATAGCGTAAAGGGCCTTGCCCAAGGGCCCACCTGGGATTCAAACTGGCAACCTTCTGCACTAAAGTCAGCAGTGTAAACCACTAAACTATCCAGGTTATTTTTTTAGTGTATTCCAGCTGCATCTTTATTCACCAAGTATGTAAAAATACACAAGGGATTCTTTGTTTGTAGATAAAATACAATTAAACATGTCAGAAAATTAGAATTAATTATTCACACCCATTACTGTGAACCAGTGAATGTATGAAGAGTCCGTCTGTGCTGTCGTATTGAACCCTCCTGGTGTCTTCTGACTGATCTTTGTTGTGAACCTGAACTCTTTCACGTTCCGCTGTTTTCGGTTCCACTCTGCTGCTCCTTAACTTGTTTTCTGAGTGAATCAAGTTGCCGCAGGAACATTTTCCTCCCACAATGCCTCTGTGCCAGAGTGGGTTTATAAAAAGACTCAGACCCTGACCCCCCCACCCCCACCACTCTGATAGTTCCAACCCACTGTCAGGACGTTGCTCCTGGTTCTGGTTCTACAGTCGGACTCACCGGTCCAGATGGACTTCCCGTCTCCTCAGACGCTGATCGCTGCAGTGTCACGTCCACTGAGAACATGTCAGAGCGCCACGTGAAATCTGTTATTGTGTCAGATGTCCTGATCCGGGCGCAGCCCACAGAACCACAGCTGCTGAGGGGGCGGGGCTTATGGTGAAGGGAGTGCCCCCCCTCCCTGGTGTGGAGTCGTCTGTCAGTGGTCTGAATCTGAAACCACCACGTGGACATGGACCAAGAACCCAGGTCAGGAAAGACTGAAACCGGACTCACAACAGCGCGCAGAACCCAAGAACAGATTCAACACTTGAACAGATACTAAAATGATTAAAATAATGAACTAAGACTGTGATTAGATCCAAAAACTGCAACAGGAAAGGTCTAAGATGGGCTGAGGACCAGCAGTTGGACAACAAATGTGTGAGAAAAAGACTGAAATAAACCAACCAACTAACTGTCTGTCTGTCTGTCTGTCTGTCTGTCTGTCTGTCTGTCTGTCCGTCCGTCCGTCCGTCCTTTCACGCTGTGCTGTAGTGGTGTTGGAGAAACCCAGCTTAAATACACAGGAGTGAAGATGATCATTGGATGCAGGTGTAACTTATTGGCCACACCCCTAAACAGAAAGGGGAGGAGCCACAAAAAAAACACACCAGCAGAACAGGACATTAAAGGGGCAGGATCTGAACCAGACCACAACCAGAACTGGCATAATCTGGACCTGATGGAACCAGCAGGTCTGGATCACTGCAGAACCAGTGGAAACCAAAAGGACCATCTAGACCAGTACCAGAAACAAGTCCAGAGCCCATGGTCTGCCTTGGTCTGGGTTCAAAGTTCATTTAGGTTTTGGATCAACACATGCAGGTTTGACCCGGACCTCGTAAAACCACATTTTTGGACAACTGGACATTTGAATAATTGGACATTTTCGTATTTGGACATTTGAGCTGAGGCTCATGGGAGTTCATCCCTCGTCATCTGCTGCTGACATATTCCCCATCTCTCATTAAATGCACCTTAGCTGTGTTTTACTAAATGACTAATGACTGCTTCACCCGTTAAACCGTAAACCGCCGCTGTGATGACGGCGCCACGCCAACGCTGCTGATGAGACTATAAATAAAGAAAAGTGGGGAACGGCATCGTAACGGTGGCTGTTTCACTTCCTGTCACATTCCACACATGTTCCACAGGCGCCTCCTCACTGACCAGATGTTCTCCTGTCATCTGTTCGTTACTTTAATTATGCTCAGAGCTCGTTGGTGACAGGAAGTCACATGATCAGATCATGGTGGGAGATGAGTAGTTTGAACAAATACTGACGGGATGATTTATGACGTGATGAAAAAACACGTTCAGATTTAGAGCCACGAGACGGATTCAGATTTGAGTTAATGAATTGAATTGAATTGAATTGAGTTGCCGTTTATTGTCATTGCACATATTTCAGAGCAACGTAATCACATTCAAGTTACAACTGATCAAGATAAACATTAAAACACAGACAAACGTGGGAATACAGATAGAGCTGTACTGACGAGTTTCCATTTTTGGCACCCCACTTTATTCAGAATGAAATAAACAAATGGAGACATAAGGGAATCAACCACGTTCTGACTGAAAATGAGGAATCATGGGTCAGATTTACACAAAAAACACTGAAACACCAGGACGTTTATTAACACCTAAAACTTGACCTTTATGCGTTTAAGCTTTTTCTAAATGATTTATCATAATTTATTCTAATATCATCCTCTGTATTTGACATTTTTCCATCTAAATCATATCTTCATTTCCATCCTGGTCACATGTCAGTTGTGTCACGTTGATGCTAAACGTTAGCGCCGATGAAGTTTCCTGCTGTTTGAGTTGTGCCTGTCATCAGAACATCACAGTGTTATTTTCTCTCCACAGACAAAAAAAAAAAAAAAGATACAAAAGAAGGGATTCCTTTATTTGTGGTTTATTCTACTGTCAGATAAAGTCATCAAGTACAAAAACCACACGCAGCCTCGGGGTAATCTCCTCTTTTGTATGACTTTATATTTTTACTTTCCTTCTGAAACTTGGCGTCAACAATGTAAAACAGAAGAAAAAACTCCTCAAAGCTGTCGACAGAAACACAAAGAGGGTCAGGGAGACATCAGAGACAGAAGGAAACAAAGTGAAACCAAGCAGACGGTGAAATCACACCACAGTGGATTCATCCGCTTTGATTCTCTGCAGTCGACCATCCATCTGAAACAGGAAACTAAAAACTCCAGCCTCCGTCTCCATGACGACGACCACTACACCAAGTTTGTCACTTCCTCAAAACATGACACTGTGATAATAGACCGATCATATGTGTAGATATTAGACGTGATCGGACATCTCAACAGTATGGAAGAGACTCGTAATCAAAGACATTTTAAAGTTTGTTTGTTTTTATGAATGAATGAATGTTTGAATTTTTCAGTCATAAAAATCAAAAAGCAACAACCAACAACGGAAACCAAATTACCAAAGTAAATTAACGATAGAAAACAATCGAACAAAAGAAAAATAGATAGACAGATAGATAGAATAATATATAGAATGATAGATAGAATGATAGAACGATAGATAGAATGATAGATAGAACGATAGATAGAACGATAGAACAATAGATAGAACGATAGATAGATAGAACGATAGATAGATAGAATGATAGAATGATAGAACGATAGATAGAACGATAGATAGAACGATAAATAGAACGATAGATAGAACGATAGATAGAATGATAGAACGATAGATCGATAGAACGATAGATAGAACGATAGAATGATAGAACGATAGATAGAATGATAGATAGAACAATAGATATAACAATAGATAGAACGATAGATAGAACGATAGAACTATAGATAGAACGATAGATAGATAGAACGATAGATAGAACGATAGATAGAACGATAGAACGATAGAACGATAGATAGATAGATAGATAGATAGATAGATAGATAG
>JAPSES010018903.1:0-13533 GCA_029822895.1 Maxillicosta whitleyi
TCACCTCCAAAATTTAATCAGCTCTTCCTTGTCTCAGAGCGAACATTTCCTGAAAATTTCATTAAAATCCGTTCATAGCTTTTTGAGTTATCTTGCTAACTAACAAACTAACAAACTAACCCTGGCGAAAACATTACCTCCTTGGCAGAGGTAATTATTTAAAGCTGTATTTAAAAGATTAAGAACCCCTGCTCCACGGTAAAATAAGACACATGCATGAATGCAAATAAAATGCTGAGAATCTGCAATTTATCTGAATGTTTTTTAATATATTGATAGGTGTAGATGTTCATGTCATGTTAGATTTCTATCACTCACAACTTGGATTAAAACAAAGAAGTTACTGAATCAGGGTTAAAGTATATTCAAATGTTATGTTACATCAGTAAATTAATTTGTTTGCAGTGGCTATTTTGGTGTTTGAGGGTTACCTGCCAGATTATCAGTCCTTTTCCTACTAGTACTTCTGTTTCTTACAGATGAAAAATGTGAGTGTCAACTAAAATGTTTGCATGAGTTTTTTGTTCTGTGACAATGTAATTATACTGCGGTATTCTATAAACCACCATTAGTGTCTGGCGCTGCCACTTAATGACACAGGCACCATGGAGTGTGATAGATGGTGCATTATATAGTTATTGTACTAATAAAATATTTCGTCCCTTAGAAACCGAATGAGACACTCGTTTTGTTCTTCTATGGGCTGGGGCGGCAACATTTTCATGAATGCTGCAAAATCTGGCTGCAGTGAAAGCAAAGGACTCTGTTTGAAATGTAGGTAAAAAAAATCTACACATCTATAAAACAATACAATTTAGTACTGAGCTTAGGCTAAATTATATCTTCTGTTTTATAGAAATGTGCTTCCATGTTGAAACACAGCATTGAGAGCAGTTCAAGCTGTGCAATTTTTAGCTCTCACCACAGCTGTATTTATTCATTTTCATTTGCCGGTGCTTTTCATAAAGTGACTTTTCTATCTGACTTGAATAGATATCTGTATATTATTAGAATGTAAAGTCTAGCTGTGCTCAGCGATTTTAATTCAGCTTTGGACACGTGAACGACAAATAATTTGTGTTTGTCCCTGTAAGAAAATATGAGCGAACGAATCAAGAGTGGATCAAGCGGGCGTCACATCACGAAAATCCATAAATTGAATGAGCTGGATGGGATAAGAACACGGGTTTTCTTCCACTCTCTACAGAAATACGATGTTTCTACTATGGCAGAAATGTTTATGCACTGCAAGATAGAGTGACTAAGAGCTGATACATAGATAAATACCACCAGTCATTTTAATCCCATTCTAGCTGCACACATATTCACTGTGATCACAGCTCCGTATGCATGCATTCACGTCATCATGCTACTAGGTGTAGTTGTTCTTGCTCTTTGCTTTTAGAAAAGGCCCAGCGTATTCGTTGTTACCCCTCTGGTGCTTTAAAGTACAGCACTCTACCACCCACTGTTCTTCATCCCTTTTCTCCCAACATGTGCCCTGTCGTTCCTGTGGCCCCAGCGGACATGGACGCGCTGACCCTGTCTAAGCCTGATGATGATGGTGGCGGCGAAAGAGAGGCGGTGTCGGGCACCTTGTCCTCTCCATCGCTGGCCCTTCTCGCTACTCTGTGCTCCCTTTAGGCAGAATCATGCTCAATGCCTCCATGCACATGCCATCTCTTCATGCACAAGATGAGTAATTACTGTATGTACCTGCCGCGCTCTTGTCCTTTTGCTTTTCAGCCACGTTAGTGCTAAAGGGAGGTTGATTTCCTCACAGTTGGGTAGTCACTGTTGCTGGTAAAATATTTTTGTGCTTACACAGTTGATTACATTTGAAATGCTGTTGGAATAAAAACAGAATGACCTTTGAGTGATAATGAAACACTAACTGTGAGCCAGCTTTTACACTATGTTTATGAGATGTTTCTAACTCAGGGGTATTGATATCAGTATTGGCACCAATATACATTACTCGTCAGATGTAGGATACCATGTTTTTTTTTTTTTTTCCAAAGGGGCACTAAATGGACTGTGAAGGAGATTTTCACATTGAGCACATGTTCCTCGTGTTGCGCTGAAACTGCTTTGCTAAGCGAAGGGACCCACTCAAGGTCTCCACCCAAACGCTGCCCCCACTTGACCCCCTGAATGTTTACGTAATACCACTTTGTAGGGAAACCCAGACATGTACAAAGTAAAAGCAAAAAACAAGATCCTGTCAATGACTGTAGTTCGCATTTTGTAACTTTAAGGACAGGCAAAATGGAGCAATCACACTTATGTTGCATGGAGAAACACTACAGCTCCTTACTGCTTTCTTAAATTTATCCTGCTCTTTTCTTCTTTAGTCAAGAGTCACTTCGGCTCTGCCCCACTGTCATCACTTCTGGTGTACAACTGTCTAGTGTTTAGCCATCTATTAGTACTTGAAATAACTACATCTCTCAATGCGTCTTTCCCTGCCTCCCTGATGTACAGCCTATTAGAAAATCTACAGTACACAAATTCTGGCAAGGTCATAACTTATTCATATGATTTGCTCTCAGCTCTTTGGTCCTAGCACACATCTCCCACACATGTACTAATGTTTTGTCAGACTTTGATGATTTCTCTTCATTGAGCCTGGGGTGATTATGTTAAACACAGCTAAATCAAATTTACATAGATGGAGTTAAAATACAAAATGCTGCTTGGATTTCAGATCATAAAAAAAACTTCAGCCTGGCAATTTCCATATTTTAGTAAATGCAACTGCAAAGAGTGTTTGTCTAATTTACTTCACGCAGGATAAACAGCCTAAATCTATTACTGCTGGCCATTGAGGACCTCATCTGTTGATTAAATACTTTCTTAAAGATTGATAAAGAGCATCTGCTGAGAAAGAATGGGGCATTTATTGTTCTTTATTTATAGAGAACGTGTTCTGAATTAAAAACACAACTATTTGTTCAATCTCTCACATTGACTGTGGGCTATGCCTCAGGTCATGCCCACACATCAAAAACAACTAGAAACAGGAGAACCTACAGGAGGACCACGGAACAAAATAAAAGAGGATTCCAGCTTACATGGACATGGCTGGTGAGCTGGAGGAAAAGCACACAAGTGGCTTATCATTTTGAGTGTTTAACAAATGAATCAATGAAATGTTTGTTTCATTCTGTGGTAAAAAATGGAGTTAGAACACCACTTACTGACAGGATGCCTAGGTGGTTGGCAGATGGTGAATCACCTGACTGGCAGCTTGCTTCATGAATGGACTTCATGTTTGGTTAGGTGGCTGCCTGTTGTTTGTAATCTGCTCTCAGATGGGGAATTGATTATATGGCTGCCTGGGTGATTGGCTGCCTGGTTGGCTGACCCACCTTCTGTTTCCAAGAGGATAGAGCAGAAGACACACAAACACTGTCGCATCCACACTTACCCCTATCTCTTTTTTACTACGCTTCACATACATCAGCTCCCCAGGGTGTTGGTATTAATGAGCACCCCAGGGAGACTTCGGAGCGCATATATTTAATCTGCAGACTCTTACACACCAATATAAGTGCCTTCCATGATACTGTTTGCTAGTAATGTAACATTTGCACCATGAATTTGAGCACTGTACAACACCCAGAAAGTCATGGCTCAGTCATTTGTTTTAGTCAGTGGTTTGGTATGTTTTCAGTGCAGTGGTTAAGCAAAACAGTTTAAATTAAAAAAAAGTCTAATTGCTAAATGTTGCATGTTAACAGTAAGAAATGACCTGCTTTCTCTCAATGATAAGTTTGCCTTAAGTGTGCAGGGTAATTACCTAAAGTTAAGCACTAAAACTAGTAGCAGCTTCAAGAAAAGTACAAAGTAACACTGCCTTTTTCTCTTTTTGTCTTCAACAAGGACATTGGAATCTTTACTGAATCTCCATTCAATTCTTTATCTTTATTGAATGGTTACTGTACAGAGGCATGTGATTGAGTGCACCTGGTCAATGGAATCGTGCAAGGTGAGCAGAGAAGATTCTGGATGCAGTAAATCAGTGAAAGTTCCGAAACGGTGTGAAAGGAGCTCACAGTTTGCACTCTACAGTTTTTTGTTAAAGTAACATGTGTAATTTGTGGTTGAAAACACCTAAATGGAAATTACATACTGAATGAAACATGCACTAAAAGTGCTCAAATATGTACATTTACACAAAACTACTGCACTACCTTATCCATCCTCCCACATATCCATCCATCCATTTTCTAAACTGCTTATTCATTATGAGAATCATGGGTACACTACATTTTAATAACCCCAATCAGTGCTATAATCACTTTTAACATATGTCATTATTCTACGTCTGGCATCTATTATTTCAGCAGTACTAACGAACATAAACCAGATAAAATCTGCCCACAAGCAGTCAATCAGTGGGGTAATTAATCTGTGTTGGTAACGCTATTACATGTCACAAAGCTTTGACATGCAGTACATCAACCCTATGTAAGAGCAGCGGGGTCTCTGTAATGACCTCAGCTGACCTGACCTGAGCACAGCATGCAGTTTCTATACGATGCCTCCTTTGTACATAAAAGAGACACACATTCCATCCGACTCTAAATGACCAACTCTGCACAGCTTTTCTCCATCCACAGTCTGCAGTCTTACAAGCATCCTTTGCCTGTGAATGTCACCTTTATCTCTGACTATAAAGGGAATCCAAAATGTTATGTGTGATCACAGTATCTGTGGACTGAGTATCCCCAAAGGTGGTGTCTTCTTCCTGTTCACTCTATATGCCTGTAAGGATGGTATATCACATAACACACATAAGTAGTCCTGTTTCCCATGTATAGGATATTGAAGAGTTAAAGATTTAAATAGGATTCTGTAGTAATTTTGTATGTGATCTGTTTTTCAGAATCATGTGTCTGTGAATGTTTCACTAAACAATGCAAGGCAAGTTAATTTGTATAGTGCATTTCATGTGCAGGGCAATTCAAAGTGCTTTACATAAAACATAAAAGCATCAAAAGAGAGGCATAAAAAGAGAGTTAAAATATACAAATATATACAAAAAAAATTAAAATAGACATTAAAATCATCAACGATAAAATGTGATATTAAAGTTAATTTAAAAGACATTATTTAAGAGTTTAAGGGGAAAATGCAGTAAACACTAATGTTTTCAGGCCTGACTTAAATGAGCTGAGAGTTTGAGCACACCTCAAATATTCAGGAAGCTTGTTCCACTGGTGAGGAGCAGAAGAACAGAAAGCTGCTTCACTTTGGTTCTAATTTTGGGAACACACAGTAAACCCGTGTCCAAGTGCTGTCCAAAAGGTCAGTGTAAATGGGGAGTTTGTAGCATTAATATCACAAGTTTTATGAGTTAATTTAGTCATTTATAGTGATTCTTCAGCATATATCCATACTACAAATGTTCAGTTCGTTCATGTTATTCCGCAGGAGGTTGTGTATTGTTGTTTTGCTGCCAGTGAAGAAATAATGACTTCAGACATTCAGGGAAGAAATACAGTAACTGTGAGCTGCTGGTGGCTGCAGCGGTCCTATAGCAAAAACAACCCTAGAGGTCATTCATGTTATTATGTGAAGCATGAAAATACTTGTGTTTTTGGAAAATTGTAGCAAGACAACTGAGTACACAAACAGTGGTTACTTCCTCAAGATTTGTTTGGCGTTATAAGTGTCCTCAAACTATCGTTCTTAAATGATGTAAGTTTGCAGAGGTTTTAGTCAAGGAACAATAACACCAAAATCAAAAACCATATAGATTTAATCTTGATTCAGTCATTTGTCATGTGTTCTTCAAAGGCAAAGTGACATTTTCCTTCAACAATGCTATATAAACTCTTAGAATACTAATCCTCCTCATTCATCACTTCTGACCCTCTGTCGGTGGATGGCGGTGCATGTACTTGAACAGACCCTGCTCACTATGGGTGTTTATTGTGTTTGGGATGGTTCTGAATGTTGACCTTCAGGCAGTGAGTTTGTAGTTACAGCTAATAATAACACCACAAAGTGTGCAACAGTGCAACAATATACAAACAACTCCAGTGACAGTGTCTTCCATTAATAATATAGCCTGTGGTGGTATGTTGTAGTCCATTTTGTTTCGCCACAGTCTCAAAATGAACCTAAAATATTGTGATTAACAGAGGGTGTTTATCACAATGTTGATAACCATGTCGATAAATTTTGTGAGAAAACAAACTATATTTTACAAAATAAATATTTGTGTGTGTGTGTAGACAAAAAAAAGGCATAAAAGGAACATGACCCAGAACCAGCAGCCTCTGAAACAGATTCTGAACATTATTATTTGGTTTTTTTAATCGTTAATTACAAACACAACCAGTAGTATTAACAATGTTAACCTGGTGTAAAATGGAAGCATTATTTCCCCAGACAAGTCCTGCATTTGATAATCAGTAAATAAATTATGAACCTGACAGGTATCCTGTGCATTGCTTTGTTTATTAAAAAGACAGAACCTTGAATTCTCTGTACCAGACCACATGTCCATTTTCACCACTGAGAAAACATAATAGGTCCATGTAACGAAGCAGCACACATCAGCATAACTGAAAGCCAATTACGCTCTGAGGCTGTCTGTTACAGCAACTGAAAATTATGAAGACCTCAATAGTGAAATAAGTCAACATTTTTCAGTCAATATCATACAGGCATGCTATGTTCTCTCATCTAAGCTATTCAGGTTATTTTACAAAAAAAATTAAAAATAATAATAATAAAGGTATAATGAGGAACAAGTTTAAATACTGATCAGTGATATCATTCCAACCCCACGTATTCACTATGGATACAGGCAGACTTTGTAGATAATACTGGTTTATTCAGCTCTCCCTTTTCTACTATTCTTACTTACTACACAGTTCTGTCTGAGAAGTAAACCTCTGGATTAGGGGTGTATGAAAATATCGGCAGGGTATCAATAATTTTAGGTATTTATTCAAATGCAGATGTGGCGGCAGTTAATTTTTTTTTTTCTCTCTTTAGTGTTCATTTTTTATTTATTATTATTTAACAGCTGTTTCAGTAAATAATGGTTATTTGAAGTGTCTTAAAAGCACTTTTTACTGTCTGAGAGGCAGATGTTAGTTCATTTGTTGGGATTGCCCAAAAATGTCATGATGTTAGTTATGAACTAAGAGAATATGAACATTTGAGCCAGATCTTAAACTCTAATGAGTGTAAAACAACAAACAAAGAATGGCCTTTTTAGCAGTATCATATCACGGTTATTGTTTTTGGTTCAACTTGTTTGTTTCTTAGTTTGTTAACACTCTAGCAGCAAAATTACTGGTTACATTTTTTTAAAAATTTTTTTTTATACAAATTCTTAAAAAAAAAATGTCCCTATTTACTTATAATGGGCAAAATTTCAAATGTCTGTCACAGCAAAACTATTGATTGAATTCACACCAAATTGGGTTTAGAAATTGCCAGTGACCCAGAATATATGTGGTTAAACTTTGGGAAAAATAGATCAAAGTTCAAATGTTTTATGTTTTTTTTTTAATTATTATTATTATTTTTTTAATCTTTTCACCCATTTACTTATAATGGGCAAAATTTCAAATGTCTACAAAAACATCAATTTTGTTTCAATTCACTTCAAATTTGCCACATGTATAGAGGGAGTTGATATGTTGACATCAACACACATAGACATGATAAAATCAGCTGGAGGGGTGGAGTTTGTTGCGCCTGCCACCACTTGTTGATAACTCAAAATGAACACACTAAACAGGTGAGCTGTACTTTCAGGTAGAAGGGGAAATGAGCTTCTTAAAAAAAAAAAAAAAAAAAAAGGAGTGGAGTGGAGTGTATTCATGAATGTATTGTGACTGTTTTCCTGCTAAGAAAATTAGCTACACTATAATATGTGAAGCATAAACTGATGCAATCTGTGAAGATTATGACAGCAGTGTTATTTTAATCAGCTGTCTGGGTTTTTGTTTACAGGGAGAAAACTTGACAAGTCTATGGCACCAATTTATAGCTTTATACTTTTCAGAGACTGATAGTCTTATTCTGAGAGAACAGGTGGTGATGCTTTGGGGGTACATTAGTTGGAGTTAGTTTTTTGACCTCAAAATGACAAATAACTCCTCCAAATGCCATGCACTTTAAACAAAGTAATCATTGTTTAAGAAGAAAAAGGTTAATGTTGTTTCCTAATGACTTTCACAGAGATGTATATGTTTGTTGCTGCAGCTACTTTTAAATAATGCTTTCTTCCCTCAGTAATGGCTACAGGAAATAGAGACGACTAATTAAGCTGCAAAGTGTTTTAGCACTGCATTGTTTTTCAGACAACCCAACAAGCTTCCACTTTCACATCTGCTTCTGATGAACATTTAACAACTGTATCCCAGAGGAGTTTTAATCTACAACAGCAGCCTCTACAGAAGCCATCAAGCACACAACAAAATCAGCAATAACAATCCAGATGAAGCAATGAATCACAAGATGAGAGACATGGTGTGATTGGCTGCTGATTTCTACGGGGCTGCAATGAAATCAGGATTTCACTTTGCATCTGTGCTGTTTGAGTAAACAAAGGCATCTAAAGTGCAACACAATTCATAACTACCATCTGATTATCGACAGGTGGTATAACGGGCTTACCTCATATTACATGTGGAGTAACTGTGCCGTACCTTTGGCTTTTCAATGTCTAAAAACTGACTCATCAGCATGAACTTGGATTTATATGATATAAAGCTTTGAAGCACATCACTTCAAAGGTGTATTCTTATTTCTGCGTGTTCGGTAAGAGTACAGGACAAAGCCATTTCTTGGGCTTTAATTACTTCACTTCGAGCAGATATGGAGGAAGAGTGTGTGGGTAGGGCAGTGGGTCACCGTCAGCAGGGAGCATGGACAAAGTCACCTGGTCAAACATCTTGCAGGCAGACTTCCACCGCGTCCAGTTCCTTATGCAGGCAGTCTACGATACCCTCCCAAGTCCAGCAAACCTCCACGTGTGGGCAAAGAGGGAGACACCTTCCTGCCAACTATGCTCTGGAAGAGGCTCGTTAGAACAGCTCCTCAGCATCCGCCCAAAGGCCCTGGCTGATGGTTGCTATCGCTGGTGCCATGACCAGGTATTCAAATCAGTGGCTGAGAGTAGCCTATAGCGTCAGCCATTACCACCAGCAAACACCATCATTGTTCGAAGACGGCAATCCCCTTCATTAAGGCTGGAGAAACACCCCAGGCAGTTCCGCAGACAACAACAGGCCTCCTCCACAGAGCTCTCGACTGGCAACTGCACATGGACTTGGGGAAATGGATGACATTCTCCCAGCACATTGCAACAACATCTCTCCGGCCAGACATGATCATCATCTCCAAAGCTTCAGAACACCTGATCATGCTGGAACTAACAGTGCCTTGGAAAGAGCGGATTGATGAAGCCAACGAGAGGAAGCGCGCCAAGTACCAGAAACTGGCGGAGGAGTGCAGAGGCAGGGGCTGGAAGACGTTCTGCGAGCCTATAGAAGTTGGCTGCAGACGGTTTGCAGGTCGCTCCTGCTGGAAAGTCCAGAGAGTCAGCTTTGGCTGGAAAGAGCAGATCTGTGGACTGCAGCTGGGACGCAAGCCAGGATCTGATCAACCTCGGCTAGGTCACCTGGGCCTGATGGTCTGATGTTGCACATCCACTGAACCCAGGATACATCACTGATGATGCGTTCCAGTGCATCCATGAGATGTTTCTTTAAAGTTACAGAGCCTGTTTATTTCGGTAACCCTCTCATTAGTGCCGCACATATCAGGTAACAGACATCTGCAGAGGCCTGAACCGCATAACATTTCATCTACTCAAAGCAGATGGCACAGACAGGATGAACCCCTCAGAGACCACTTAAACAGCAAAAATGTGTCACACATTAAGAGGCTAAACTGTCAGGTGTAAAAACACCAAATTAATGAAATTTCTAGACTCCTGATTTCTTTGATTTCAAATGCAGTAAAAATGTATGCAGGAACAACCACACTGAGTAAATGGAATGAAAGTTAAAGGCACTGAACTGTAAATTGCATCTGAATACCAAATGTATTTAATAAGGTATTCAAATAACACATTGGCATTACATTACATCATGCACTACTAGGCTAAATAATCCTCTCACACTCTCTGCCATATTATTTCAAAGACACTAGGCACTTTTTGGATAATGTGCTGGGAGATTGTTGTGACATTTTAATGTTATGAAGCAGTTTCACTTCATATATAACTACATATGACAAAACAAACATTTAAAATTAAAAGACCTCAGGCTCAAAATTAACCATGTATGGAGCTAATTAAATGTCACATAAATGTAATATTTAAGATAAGATAAAAGAGAAGAGAAGAGAAGAGAACGCACAGTAAAAACACATGCACATGAAATAGTGGAACTGTTTGAGGATCAGTAGCATTTCTGTACAATTTACAGGAAGTTTTGTTGTTTTAATTTTTTTGTATCATTATGTCTCATTATGAAAAGTGTTTTTATTTAATATACTGTATCTTTTGTTGAGAGATCATTTCTCTCATGTTTCCCACTTCAGCTTCAACTATGTATATATATATATATATATATACATGTTTTTAATGAATATTCATCACCTCACTCATGTGTGCATGCAGTTCAACTGCCAGATCTGTAGACTACTGGGAGAGCCTCTGTTACAATCTCCAACCTTCATTGAATCTGGCTTTTTTGCACTATTGTTTCTCATATCAACATATTATCATTTGGGATAACACCACGCATTCATTGTTTATTTTTGCCATGGACCATTAGTGCCCTTGTGTTGTGTCTGGCACAAAACTGTGAGAATAAACATTAGTAGAAAAGATACCTGTGCTGAGATATATCTCTATGGAAACACTGACCCAGGAAAGGCCAATATATTAATACAGATCTTTGTTTTTTATCCATGTTTCTTTCTGCAGCTATGTACATTAAGGATGCAACTGACCTATCTCTGCGCTATAAACATGTCAAACTAAAAGTGGATTTCGTCCATAACCAGCTCTGTGTCTACTTCGCTCTATGGAGCAACACCACTGTCAAAGCAGTTTCCAGCTATAGATGCCAGACATTCATCAAGTAAAGTAAGTTTCAGTGTTCCCTGAACGCCTCCAGTGGCACCTACACTTTGCCAGCATGAAGCAACACATTTACTGGTGTCAACTTAGATATCCGGCCACTTCTTCTTCATTTCCACATTCGTTCAGCTTGCAAAGGTTAGGAGCATTTGCTGCTGCCAAAACATTAACTTCTCTCTGTGCATTCTGTGTGGCCTCAACCTTTTCCGCTGCATTCCATGTCAGTAGAATGCATCATAAATGTAGTTAAATATATTAACCAAACATTTCCTTCCACTTTTTTGCATTTGTTATTTTTAAAGCGCTAAAACATTCATTGTAAACTTGGTGTTAGATAATAATTGTTCTTGTGCATGGCTGTACCTTTTAAACTAAATACCCAGGTCTAAGTCCACATCTGACATCTGTCTTTTGAGGTTTCTCTTAAGAAAACCTGTGAACTGAAAAATGTGTGCTAATTATATTACAGCCTGGAAAAACAGAATCACAAAAGACTGCATTTTACTGGATTTACTCAGTCAGTCATGATTCTGTTTTAGGGAATTTAATAACTTAACACACCTGCACTGTTAACCTAGCTTATGCATAATTTCCCATGGCGCGTTTTGCAAATTTGACTGAAAATTAGACACACCTATCATGGTTGCTACTGTGTGAAAATGACAAGAATTTAATCTAAAACAAAGTGCAAAACACAATCCTATTCATTTGCTGTTGTGAATAATACTACTGCAAAGTATCTGTCATTAGTCCATTCCAGATTCTGCTTTAACTGTGTTAATAAATTAAAAAAAAGGCTCCACAGAATGGAACATAAAAGAATTTAGAGAAGGATTTTGGAATTGGTGTGTTAGTACCTCAAATTATAAAAACAGCTTTTTGCAGTAGGTTTTGCAGGAGAAGGTTGATAGAATTTTAAGGTAAAATGGGCATCGAAACTGCAATTAACCACTGGATTTACAAACATGACCTCAGCTGTGCCTCTTCCAGTCCAAAACTAAGTGCAGAGCAGGAGAATAAATTTTAAACAACAGCCGACACAAAACTTAGAAGTCTGTTTCAAAGCTGTCAAACATGATATGTATGCCAAGTAAACCTCAAAATCTCCATTCAGCACAGCACTGGGTGATGCATGCTGTTAACCTTCAGTGTGCCAGTGACAGATGTTGGTTATGTAGCAACAGAGAGGAAACGTTTTTGCCACTCTGTGGTCGATGCAGTTGAAATCCAAACTTCTATCAGATCTGTTGAACTCAATACATCACCAGAAAATACACAAGGGACAGTAGGGTGAAGAGAAAAGCCAAGGATAATGGGTACAGAAGTTAAGCCTATATATACACACAAGTCATCTCTGGGGAGAATGTGAGACACTTAGAGAGTAAAAGGCAGAAATAGTGAAGGTCAGCCACTGAGAGAGAAAGCCACAGCATTTGGCCTTAAATGCTGGTGTGCAAAAGTGTGATTCTGAACGGTATTAACAAAAGAAATATGCATACAGCATAAAAATGTCATCAGACTTTAGACTGAGGATTTCTTTTAACAGATTCTGCTGAATGATTCACTGTAACTCTATAAAAAAAGTGAAACCTTACACTTCACTCTGAACCAATGACTCAAAGATCCAGGAATGGTTATGAAACTATATCAAGCTTAATTTAATTTGCACTTTAATATAAAAACCTTGTTCTGGCAAACGTGTGCAGGACTAAAAGCATGTATCAGTTCTTAAATCTATTGTTCATGCTTTATTGAGCTCATAAAACTCAGACATCATTAAAATGTGAGCATTTGAACCTCCTTTTTGTAATTAGGATGGAAAGTTTTTTGGTGTGACTCAAAGTGAGTTAAATCAGTGTTTCACTGCAGACACACAATTCAAGTTATTATAAAACTGTCATGACTAGGGATGGGAAGCGGTAACAACTTAACAACTCCAATTCCATTATCAATTTTGCTTATTTAGCTGATTCCGTATCACTTATCTTATTTATTTTTCATTGGGTGAGGGAATAAAAGCGTACAAACAGGTTTGTTGGCATTAGCTGTCTTTTATATTTCCATATTTGCACTGAAAATATAACATATAGAGTATGTGCGAATATATTAACAGATGACACTGGGCCCGATTCCAAGTAGTCATATATGAGGTGGAAATCAGGACTGTTAAGGGGGCACATGCTACTGACAGAAGCGACCATGTCTCCTACTGTCGTGTACCTCATTTTCCTTTTCCTTACTATCAGAAACTTTTATCTGAGGGGCAGGACATGTGTTGCCACCCCTAGAACCGGGCTGCTCTGGTGCTAGTTTCACAAGTGTTGCTAAGCAGCATATCAAACGTGATATTCTTGCAAATGAATTGCATGCTGTGTAGACAAATGTTTGAGCATATTGGAGGTACACCC
>JAPSES010018921.1:0-13532 GCA_029822895.1 Maxillicosta whitleyi
ATATCATACTAAACAAACTTTTACAATGAACTATTAATACCCATGTGGGAGCTACCTGTGAGTTTGTTAACAAACACAGTCTATATTTTAATTTATTCTTGCACTCAATGGACTAAAATGCTAGAGTATATGGTCTAGTTAGCTAGAGTAGTGCTGATTATGCAGAACATCTGTGGATAAATAATGTCAGAGCAATACCTTTTTTAATAAACAATTAGCATAAACAGCACATCCATGCAGGCTGCCATTGTTGTTTCGTGGGCTATGTGACGTCAGAGCACAGAACTGGGAATGGGAATACACCAATCTAGTCTGAATTCACCGGTGAGAAGTCACAGTTTTGACTCCCATTCCAGTGCATTTTCACTGGTAGAAGGTTGGAAAAACATGGGTTATGGGTTGCCTGGAACGCAGCATCAGTGACCTAAACTGCAGTTTTAATGTGGATGAAAGGAAAAAAACATGATAAAATACCTGTTTTTCCTGGTACATGGCTATGTATATATGGCATAAATCTCCTTAAATCAACAACACCTTGCTTAAATCTTTTAGGTTAAAAGCTCTTTGAGAGTGTTGTTAATTGTTTGTGAACATGCTTCCAGTTTTTACAGAGACTTGACCTTCACCTCTCTTCATTTTCTCAACACAGCTGGTTCTAAATACTTGTTTGTAGCGTCAGTTTGAGCTCCTCACACAGATATAAAGTTATACATGTGGCACATCGACAGAATACTCCACAAAGCTGACAAAACCATTTTAAAAAATAGCTGAACTGGGAGGAAAATTCCCAAATGTGTCAGAACTGCTTTATTAAGATTGCAACATCAGCATAATTTATACAGTATGAAGCTCACTGGTCCCCCAGTGTCTTGACTGTTGTGATTGTTTGAGATGTGAAACAGCTGGAAAAGTTTGTATTATCACCTTTTATGGAAAACAGCAGCAGCTGCAGCCCCACTTTTTATTCTAATGGAGAACCTGAGCAATCACCTCCTAGGCCTTTAGTATATACCAGTGTATATTCTTTACCATATTAAGATAAAATGTACTTTAATTAAAGCTTTTTTCAACTTATCATGAGCTACAATGCATTTAGATACAGATCAGTAACGAAAAAGGAAAGGAAAGCACTGAGGATGAACATTGGTCTTCCAAAGGATTCACATTTGGTGTTTTAATGAGTGAAGAGGATAGTGTTGTGTCAAAGTCTAATTTGTGAACTGTCTGTATTTGGATGTACATCTCCATCACATGTACATCACACTGATAATAACAATGTTGATAATAATAATAATAATAATAATATAAAAAGAGACTGCCATTGTTTTACAATTTACATGATCTGTTTCAATAAACTATCATAAAACTGTGCATTTTGATAGTTTGATTTCCTTGGTTGTTTTTGGGAAGACAGGAAATACTAAATTACATAAAAAAGATTCAACATACAGTAGGTGTTTACTGCAGTCTAGTGTTACATTTATATATAAAACAAACCAAAACAAATTCCATAAGTCTGAAGATAAAATAGAGCGACTCCTGTACCACACCTTACTCCACTTCTTTTACTCCTTCTTCACTTTTGTTTTATATCCATTTACATATTTGTAAATCACCTTCACCTGAAAAGCACACTAAAACTGTACTTATATCAGATGTGGTGGGGGGATACACCAGAGAATTATTGGTTAGAATTCTGAATAATAAAAGCTTAAAACATGAACACACGCTTTGAACAGATTCAAGGATGTTATATCCTGTGCATAGCTGTGGCACTTACGACAACATTTATTTAAATACATTTGTGCAAGTTAGTGAATCCAACCAATAATTCTGGTGTTGAATAATTGCATATTTGTATATATGATAAAGTTCAAATAACTCTCCTGTAAAACAGATGTCAACCAACTGATGACAACACTTGTACCAAAGTATCACTGGTCTTTTTGCACCTTTTTAGGTTGAGCTGTTTTTAAGGTTACATTTTAAAAAATACAACACATACAAAAGTTTATTGGACATGACAACGACTAATGGCGCTTTTCCACTACATCATACCAGCTCTATTCTACTCTACTCTACTCTACACGGCTCTTTCACTTTTCCATTATGAAAAAGGACCTGGAATCTGGGACCTGATACTAGGTTTTTAGTACCGCCTCAGCCGAGGTTCCAAAATGTTGGGACCGACACCAAGACGTGACGTCACGATTCTGCAGACACTGATTGGCCAGACAGTTTTCTCTGCGACCGATTTACAAAAATCAGATACAGAAGTAGACAGTGAATAGCGAAACATGAATCCACATGATGACAGAACAAAACTACACCATAGACGGTCACGTAGATTCAGTCTTTGGTGGCAGACGTAGAAATCCAGATGAAAAAATGCGCAACAAGCAATTTTTCGGCAACTCTGAGCAGACGACATGGAAGTAACGCACCGTGTCGAAGTAATGAGTCGAGCTGAGACGAGCTGGTCCCATGTAGTGGAAAAGCGCCATAAGTTCTCCTGCATGAGCACCGTGACACACACAGTCATTGGCTGACTGGATTCAGTTGTGATTATGGTACACAGATTCGCAAATGTTTTTCTCCCAAGCTCTCAGAAATATGCACTAGATTAGGAAATAACATTCTCTGAATCCCCAAACTGTCTGTAAAAATATATGAAAAAGAAAGTGAAATAGAACTGTAGCCATTTTCTAATATGGACATGCAAGTATGTAGTGTGCAAAATAAAAACCAAATAATAAGATCTGTAATTTGTTTGGGAACCTCTGTTCAAATACAGTTGTGGAAAAAATTATTAGACCACCCTTGTTTTTTTCAATTTTTTGTTCATTTTAATGCTGGATACAAATAAAGGTACGTGTTTTTTTGGACAAATATAATGATAGGAAAAATATCTCATAAGAGTTTAAATAAAGAGCTGATATCTATCCATTTTTCCATGTTTTCTTTTTTGTCTGTTTTAGTTACATCATACACACAGGAGTTAATACTAGATTGTAAAAACATTGTTTTGATGACTTAATGATCTAATAATTTTTTCTGTGTATATGTATCCTTCTAAACCAGACTGTCTTATAAAACTTACTTTGTTATTGCCGTTAAACCAAAAAAAAGAAAAGAGAAGAAAATAAGATGTTTTTCTTAGCACAATAAATCTTGTGATTGCAAATCCTTTGGGTCATATTCTTTTTGTGTGTGTGTTTAGCCTTTGAATATTTCAGTCTTACTTATGGCCTTTGTGACTATAAAACAGTTGTGGTATTTTCTCTCCTGTAATAGTTGTAACACGTGTGCCCAGCAGGCCATTAGAGAGGATATTTTGCTTGTGAAGACAAATTATGAAATCAATCCCTGTAATTAACGGCGGTATTTTGGTCGGACTGTGAAAGTTATACCTATAATTACCTGCAAAATTTAGGGTAAAACATGAAGCGTCACCTGACTGTACAGCTTAGAATTTAGGTCAAACTATGAAATACATCCCTGTAATTACCTTCAAATGTGTCAGTTAAATAAGGGGTGAAATGCTTCATTACACTGTTAATAGCCTACAGTAAAAAGAAAACCTGAAACTCACCTGAAGTGTCCACGTTTACCGACAGATGTGCATATTGACTGATCTCAGTTATTACATTGCCAACAAAATTACAATCATTTTAAAGCCTCAAGACGTGTGAAAGGAAAATGACAGAAGGTGAATGAGGCAGGAAGGCAAAGCATGAAGCGATGAAGATTCAAGATAAAATATGGATGTAATCCCAGAAGGGTACGTGTTGTATGATGATAAGATCAGTCTTGGAAATTACTAAAGAGATAGAGAGATTAGGTTGTGTGTAAGTGTGTCATCAAAGCAAATATGAGAAAAACAGAATATTGGTTAGAACACTGCAGCACAATGCTACAAAGATTGTACTGATTTCTATTGATTGGTGATTACAACGAACGGCATTTAGTCACAGTCCTGATACAGTTGCAGAAGAATATTTTTTTCAGCACTGTTGAAAGTGTATCAAGTACAGATGTAATGAAAAATGAGCAGATACTCACTGGTGTCCTGCAGGGCCACAAGCTTGGTCCTCTGTTCTTGTCAGTGTTAATGTTTACAACTCCCCTATGCATAGAACATCAATGTGGGGCTGCAGATGAAATTGTTGTGCCAGGTTTGATCAGTGACTGCACACTGTAATAATAATAATGGATTAGATTTCTATAGCACTTTTCAAGACAACCAAAGTGCTTTACGTTATTGATCAGATTCATTCACTCTCACATTCTCCCTGATGGTGATAAACTACGTTTGTAGCCACAGCTGCCCTGGAGCAGGCTGATTGAAGCATGGCTCATGCAAATTCATACACCATTGTGAATGGGACTAGAGGCAAGGAGGGTGAAGTGTTTTACCCAAGGACATCATGGACTGAGTAGGATAGAGTCGAACCACCAACCCTTCGGTTATTGGACGACCTGCTCTACCTACTGAGCCATGTCCACCCTTGTATATGATTAGTGGACAGAAGAACTGCCACACCACCCATTGGTTTCTGAACTACCATTTTGAAGCCAGGCGTTTACAGTTATGGATGTGTTGGCTTTTTGATGCCAAAACTGACCATATTTAGACAAAAGCATCAACATCTCTGTCACCTGAAAAGGGTCATGAATGAGATGGTCATGGTCATCATCAGATATGACCCATTTGGACTTTTAGAGGCTGTAGTTACCGTGGAAACACTGTCATCTTCTACAACATTGACTCCACAGTAAAACCCATGGAGTTGGATCAATGACAGTGGATGGACACACTTGTTTTTATGTTCAGTTAATGATATCTTTGAAGAAAAAGTAAGACTTTCTCAGTTTTGAAGTAATAACATCTGAATTTAATTAGAATTTTCATGAGCTTCTAAATTAAGTATAGAAAATTAAACAGAAAATACATGATTTACTGTGAAAAATACCAAATATAAAGGATAATATTATAAAAATGATGATAAATCACTTAAGTAAAGGTTAGAGTAAAATTAAATTGGGAACCGGCACAGAAGAAGCAGTGGATCTTTATGAGTTAATAGAGAAAATGAAAAAGTGTGTGTATTTTAACAAAGCCACAAAAACAAAAGAAAAGGATCAGTAAAAATAAATATCCCTCCCTTTTCACCCCCCATCCCCACTACCCACCTATACCCTAAATTCATTTAAGTTCAGTTCAGACAGCTTTATTTATTTATTGAGGGCAATTCAAGAATAAATTAAAGTTAAGATCATATTGTTCATAGCCACATACAGTTTTAACAGGATATACAAGTGTGTACATGTTTTCAGTTCTGCACAATGTTACCAGGTTGCATCACATAGACAAAAACACAGAGTCAAGTTTCATCACTTAAGGGAACGTTGTACTGACTTACCTTATTTTCTTAAAAATGAGACGGCAGACCACACGCATACACACCCGGTTCACACCCACTTTTATGTTATTTACTGTAACAACACGTGATCCCAAGAGTCTGTACATTTTGTCTTTCTTGTGCCAGACAATCATAATTGAATCTGCTCTTGTTTTAGTTTTCTCCCCGTGCTGTGGTTGTAATGCACTGTGCTACTGCCCTTCATGTGGGTTTCTGTATTATTTTTATGTGTGCTCTTCTTGTGACACCATTGCAAAAACAGAATATTTAATCCAACTTTTGTCTGTCTGGATTTGTCTTGATTTGATGAAACTCGACATACTGGAGTGACCTAATGAAGTCGAATGTGTTGTTTGAGCGGGCCAAAAACAAGGAACAGCAGAGAATGTGGCTGGAGGGGAAACTATCGCATCGACTGAATGTTGGCTCCTGTGAAGTGACAGTTTTTACAAACTGAACAGACAATGTGAGGAGAAACAGGAAAAAGATGCAGAAGTAGATGTAGGAAAGTAAGTTACAATGGAATTTTTTCTTTTCTTTTTTTTTTTTTTTTGCAAAATGTGCAGAGGCCATTAACCCATAAGAACCCAGTCCAGTTGTGGCTGTTCCCAAATTAATTTTTCTCTATTTGACCTTTTCTAAGTGATTTAACACCATTTATTTTAATATTATCTGAATTTTGCATATTTACCAGTGAAAATCATCGATTTCCTGTATGTAATTGACCTAATATGAAGATGTTGTTGATTAAATTAAATTTGAGGGTTATTATTAAGGTTATTACATCAGAAACAGAGAAAACTGACAAAAAGTGACCTTTTCAGCAAATCCATCATTAACTTTACATAAACCCAGTGTTTCCATCCACTGTCATTGATCCAACTCCATGGGTTTTACTGGTAAATCAATGTTGTAGAAGATGACGATGTTTCCATGGTAATTATGGAGCCCCTAAATGTCCAAATGGGTCCTATTTGATGACCATGAAAAGATGATTAACTGTGTTTTACACCAATTATTTACATATATTGATAGGATTAATGGATTTTGAAATTTGTGAAGTGAACTTCGAACTAGTTCAGGTACAAAAAAAGAACTTTCACTGCCTGTAGATATAATTTACTTCATTAGTCCTTACTTTTTCCTACTTAGAGGTATGAATTTCCAGTCAATATAACATTTAAACCCATATCTGTACAAATCCTTGCATTAATAAGGCCAACAAGGACAATAAATCTCATGCTACAGGGCTGTTCATCTCATCTCAGTTCTTTGGCTGCTTTGTTGGGTTGGCACACACTGTTGAGCATCAGTCTGGGTCTGAAGGTCTTTCTCTAATGGCTACATGTGAACGGACTGTCTTTGTGGGTGCTTGGAGAGATTTGATGTACTGTCCACAGTGGTCGTGTCTGGCCTGGGAACGGTTTGCACTTGGTTGTTACATTCTTGTCCTGTTGCACAAGAAACTGAAAGTAATGAGCATATTTTCATCTGAGAGTAGACATTAAATTAAAATGAAAACCTCAAATAACGATTAGTAAATGATCTTGACCTACAACAGGACATTATCCATCTCATTATTTTAAGGAATTATTCCAGAAAAAACAAAATATCAAATCTGTGTTTTCATGTACAAACATTAACATGGGACAGTAATGGCAGAGCTTTATGAATGTAATTGGATTACAGTTAATGTTGGTTTATAATACCCCACAGTACTGCATATAACACACTGGTAATAAACACAAAGCACATGTTCAAGGACAATGCAGTTGTTTAGTGAGTCAGTAGATAGACGTAATGATCAACTTTCATCATCATTTTTAACAGTACTACCTCTACAAAACCATTTGCATTCAGTACAGTTCTTTTATATGCAAATACAAAACAAAACTATATGCAAAACTATACTTAGCATAAACAGCAGCAGCACAAGTAAAAACTTGAAAACATCCCTTGTGTAAGACTCTGATGGTTTAATGCATCCATTTCCTTACTCTGGCATATGTGTACCCTTTTGTGGACCCTACCCATATGTAAGCTATTTTTCAGGTTTATTAGGTAAATAGGTTACATTACCCTTTAAATTGTCTGTATCCGAATCTCCATGTAAGCAGAAAACACTTAAAAACATTCATGAAGGCGGATTCTGCAGCACTGAATAGCTCTCTTGTTTTGTAAACCTCCACCACTGTTAAACGCTTAATTTACTGTAAATTATATCATTAGTAATCACATTTTACAAATAATATTATTCTAAGCCTTACATGCTTTAAACATCTAACTCTTGGTATCATTTATAACATCCTTACCGAGGCTTAAAATGGAAAAAAGGGATTTGTTATTTAGTATGAGTAAATATTTCAGTTACATCCTCTGCTCTGTCTTATTTTAGTGTGTTATGTAAAGCACTTCTGCTGCACGGAGAAGAATGATCTGAACTTACTGGAAAATTAATCAAATACTACTAATGTTATGTTCCTTGTACTTCAGATGATGGATGTTGGAGGTGAAAATGTGTCACTTGAGTTGATTGATTAGTTCAAGTTGAACTAGAATTGTATAAACTAGAGCTACCAGTTCTAACAACATGTTGAATACCACACAGTATTTTGCACATACAAACACCAAAGATATTATGTCTATATAGTGCATTATTACAGCTGCAAGTTCTGTTGATGCACATGTCGTCAGCCTTAAAAATATGATTAGGGTGGAACTTTACGGGATTATTATTGTTACTGGAATACTTGTAATAACCAGGGAAACTTTACTGCATTAGCTGATGTTAGCATTAATTCATTTTGACCTATCAGCTAGCCTGCTAATCAGTTCAGGTAGTCATAATTAGCATGTTTCACAACATTTCTGTTACCAAATACAGCTATATGGACAAGGCAAGTTTATTTGTATTGCACATTTCAACCTAAAAGCATTATAAAAGAGGAACAACAAGAGAAACTTAAAATATAAAAACATGGTAAATGTAAAAGCGTAAAAACTCAAAAAACAAAATTTTAAAATTAAAATAGGTATTAAAATCATCAGCAATAAAATGTGATTTTAAAGTTGATTTAAATGATGTTATTTAGGACTGTCAGAGAAAACTGCTTTAAACAATAATGTTTCACACTTTCATAGCGCTTTACATGCACCCATTCATTATTACGCAACACCAGTGGACTGCCAGGTGCTACTGGGAGCAATTCAGGGTTCAGTTAAGGACACTTAAACATGTGACCTGTCAGAACTAGGTTTTGAACCCCCAACCATTCAGTCATTGTACGACCTGTTCTACCAACTGAGCCACAGCTGCTCCCGTCAAGTAGCACCAAGTAGTGTTTATTATTTAAGTATTAGGTTAAGGTTAATTTATTTACTTTATTCCCATAGGAGGATTTGGTCACTGCATTTTACACATCACAATCCACACACACATAGCATTAGCATTAGCACGGAGCAACACAGTGAGCTGCTGTTGCAGGTGCTTGGGCTCCAAATCCAGATCTGCATCAGTTCTGTTGTCAGGGACACTGGCAGGAAATTTACCCTAAATGTTTCTGTTTTAATGGTGGTGGAAGCCTGCATGGTGTGGAGAGGACAGATAAACTTAACTCAGAGAGGCTCCAGTTCACATGAGTCAAACCCAGAACCTTCATGTTGTGTGGGGTGTAGCTGCTTGATGTTGTCCTTAGAAAACCAACATGCTAATGGCAAGGTTGCACATGTCAAGGCTTCAAAATTGCAGTCTACAAACCAGTGGATGACGTAAAGTTGGGTTTGTTTAATGTAGCGCATATATTAATTTTGTACAGTTCGCTACTCCTCAGCTAGTTTGAATGTGAAGAACTGGCCAAAAAACAGTTATCACAACATGCCATTAGATAGAATAGAATGACTGTGAGGCATCATAGGTTGTCATATGTCATGTAAGTAGCTCGAACAGCACAGTAACAATATATTGTACATCCAGGTAGTTTTGATATACTGCATGTTCTCAGTTTTTCAAGTATCATATATTACAATACTTTTAGTCTGAATCAGTACGGCAGTAGCGTGGAGCCAATCTCTCTCTGTCTCTCTCTCTGTCTCTCTCTCTCCCTGTCTGTCTCAAAGTTGTTGACAACCGACCCGTCCTCCCTGCATGCACTCAGCCAAAACAAGCATTTATAGTTAGAGGCCATGTATTGATTTCTTTTACTTTATAAATGCAGTCCATTGTTAAAAGTATTGCGTAATACAAAACAGTGACTGTGATCAATCAACACTCACTTTTAGACCATATTCATACATTTATCTTCAGGTCAGTGTCATTGACTTTTTCTCTCTGAATTCTGACACCCCCTTATGTAACGCAGTGATTTTATCCAGGCCTGGATGCTCATCGTGTTTGTGTTGTTTCAGAGCACGTTGGTTTACATGTGGGCACTTTGTGTGTTTATACTGTACAAACAAGCCCTCTTTTGGCCCAGGTTCATTATGTGCATTGATTTATTCTAGGGGTACAGTGTGTTACATGATTTGGTTTTGGATGATCAGTCACAAACAGTGACCTCACAACACATCACAGAAGATATCGTTGCTATGTGTCTTTGTGTTTGCTACGGGGGTTTTCAATAACAGGTCAAAGCTACATCTATGTACTGAATTTAAAGCTTGTTAGTGTGGACATAACATGCAGTGCACGGTTTATGGGAACGGGACCAATTAGTGTTACTTGTTGGGTCACTGTTATGTAACAGAATATTAAGTACAATGCATGATGGAGAGGGGTTTGTGTTTTTAGTGTCATTTTAAATCTATTGCACAAAGTGAAAAAAGTAAAAAGTTATATTTGTAAAAGACATTTATGGTGAATGGTTTTTAATGCAGCATCTTTAAAGACTTTTAAATGTGAGCTTTTTGCCTTAACTCCTTCATGTTACAGAGAATAGTGTAAATTTCTGTTGCTTTGCATATCTTTTTCTGTATTTTTATTAAACCCAATGTATTAACACAGTGCCAATAATAATAATAATACATCATTTTCTCAAAGTGCATCACCATTGGTAGATCTATAAATTTTTTAAAGGGCGGGTGAAGGAATGCTTAGAGGTTTTTACTCGGTGACATTGGAGGACAGTACATGGCAATCCTCACACACTTGTAAACAGATTGTATTAACACAGTACCCGAGGCGTTCTTAAAGGAATTTTTTATAACGTTCTTTCCAATAATAAATCTAATTATTGAGTATAATCTACATCTATAATCTAGTATGATCTACCCTTGCATTTCACAAATCCAGTCCTATATTCATCACTGCCCAAGATGAGTGTGATTCATTTTAAGACCTGGCCAAATGACCCGGAGCTTTTACTACGATGTCAGATCCACTGTCTCTGTAACACTTTTATCCTTTTTTGAGCAATGTAACAGTACATACAAAGAAATGGAATTACAGTGCATTCATTATACAGTGGCTTTTATATCATTTCCCCCCAAGGCCAAGAAGTTGCAATAAGACCATTATAACATAGTCTCTGACTAGTGTAGAAATTCAAATAAGTACAAGCAGTAACACATCTGTGATATACAAAAACATTAACTGAGCCAACGGAAATAAAACGGGATAAAAATAAATATATAAATAATTAAAAAATATAAGACAGCTTGTAGACGCATTTGCCTACTTTAAAATATTAGGCAAATGTGACAATAATTGGTAATCAGAACGAATTAAAACAAAACAAAAAAAAAACCATTGGCACAGTTTGAACAAAGTAAAACCTTATTTATATAGCACTTCCCACAAAGAGAGAAATAAATATGAACAAATAGTTCATTATCAATTCAGTTTTATTCGTAGAGCCTTGCATCACAACACAGTTGCCTCTCAGGGCTTTACAGCATTAAACAAACAACAGTAAAATAAACAGTAGATGAAGGAGATGGATTAATGTCCTGGGCATCCCCGGTACTTAGAGCCTTGTTCTCAGCAAAGAAAAACTCCCAGTCCTTATTTTCACACATACCAAGCATAAAACCCACACCACTAAATCTATGCAGATTTTTTTCTTGGATCACTGTCCAAAACTAAATAAATAAACATGTTTTTTATGTACTATGAAAAGTTGTTTTGGCCAAAGAGAAACCACTTGATCAATCAGAAACTGACACAAAATATCCAAAAAAAAAAAGGATCCCACACCGCTATGTCTACTTCATACATTGTTTATAATGGCATGATGCAGGGTCATGTGGGTGTTTGTGAGTGTGGAGGAGATGCTGTGAAATTGGAGGCAGGTGAAGTTTCAAATACCCATCAAAACCCTACCCCTTGGGCCAGGTTCAGCTGCTGAGCCCTGGCCTTCAGATTTCATTTATTGAAGGAAGGAAGGGCGTCTTGATAGGTTTGAGCCTGGCCTTGGGCTTCTCGCAGCTGCCCCTGCCAAGCTGGACACTTGTGTAATGGCAGGATGTACGTCTGATTGCTATCTCCCCTCAGCCAACTATGGTAGCGTTTGGTGGAGGGCATGGGGTTTATGTAACTGTGATGAGAATGAGGGCATGGGAGGATCCTGTACCCTGTCATCTGTGTCTATCTTTGGCGATGGATACTGAGAGTCCTGGCTGAGACAGACATAGACATGATATATACAGAACATCTGCTGGTCACTATCCAGTAACATTCGCTGGGAAACAGAAGCAGGGCTGGTTGTGTCTTCTGATGTGTGCGTCTGCTACCATCGTGTGACTTAAGTATAAAGAAGCAAAAAAACAAAAAATTTAAGGCACAGATAAAGCACAGTATCCTTAAACGTTTAGCAAGCAAGAGTCACTGAGATTTAGGAGGATTTACCTGCAGAAATGGAACAATATTCATGATTAAGTTTTCATCAGTGGACAGTCGATGGGAAAATCAGAATAGTTGTGTTTTTGTTTCCTCCAGAAAAAGCCATTTAAACTGCCTGGCAAAAGAAAGTCACTCAAACCACTTGCCAAGGTGGTCAGGGCTGGGTTTGACCACACTGTAAATGCGTACTGATTTGTCCCTCATGAGGATTTAACAGGAACATATGTCATCAACACAGAATTTAGTGGTGAAAACATGGGGAAGGGTGTTGAGTACAATATCAACAGTGCAAACATCAGCTTTTTCAACATCTGTTTTCTTAATCAGACCTAAGACTGGGCAATGGGGGAAAAATCATATTACAATGTTTTTTTTTCTCACATCAGATCATATTGATATTTATCACGATATAAATTAAATCATTATTTTTGTAAGGCTTAAATTTTCAGTTACTCTTAAGTTAGATGTGAAGACTTCAGAAGGTTATTTTTGATGTAAATATGATTTTTTTTTCTGTCACAGGTTGAATGTGACAGATTTGCTGAACATTATACAACTGTTTCAGACAAATCAAACAGGTACATATATTTAAAACTAAAATAAAAGTCTGACCAGCAGGCAAAGGCTTTCAAGTTTTAAACGAGAACACTAACTAATCAGACCAATTCTGAGGGTATATTCGTGGGGGTGTGGTCTGTAACTGCTGTATTTTAACATGTTTGAACGTCTGACTCCCAGTTTCTATGCTTCTGTTGTACCGACACAGTTCGAACCCTACTTTTCAGTAACCTGGTCGCCATCAAACGTTCTCCTGCTGCAGCCCAAACATTAGAGTGTGAGCTGCGGCTGCTCTTACACCTGTGCGTGTCAACCTAACTTAATTATGATTGGTTGTTCTCATGTCTGTCAAAACATGAGCGAATTAATTCTATCGAAATTGTATCGAGCTTGTCTCATATTTCTATCAAGGAAGTTATTTTGCAATATATATCAGTATCGTTTTATCGCACAGCCCTATTTAGACCATATGTAACAAATCTGACTTTTATTTGTTGACACATTTACATGATAACTGTGCAAATGTCCTGAACAGTAACAGTTATTTGGACACCTTTGGGACATCCATTGTCCACTTGTGTAACCCATAAATACCCAAACATCCATCATCGAACAAAAGTATCTACTGATCTAAACTGATGATCCACTAATTCTATCAATACATGTAAATAATTGGTGTAAAATACAGTTTGTCGTCTTTTCATGGTCATCAGATA
>JAPSES010018951.1:0-13527 GCA_029822895.1 Maxillicosta whitleyi
TACAGAAATGTGGATTTGTTCATTTCTTTGTTAGCAGCATGTAATTCACATTTCTGTGGGTATGTTTACAGTGTCAAAAAATCTAATAAAATAGATAAAAAAACAAATGTGGCAGTAATATTGCGGGGTGTCAGTCACAATATGTGGAGGAACCGTGCTGCTTGGAGGAGGTTTGCGCTCTCTGAGTGCTTTTCTAGTTACATAAATGTTCAAAAAAGCTCATAAAAATTTTTTATTACAATGGATATGAGTTATTTTTTGATTTCCTTTCAATTATTCATCATTGACATACAGTATATACTTGTCAATTTAACCCCAAGACCAAACCAACCACCGGTGACCAAAAGCATCTACTGAGCTAAAATATTTAATAACTTTTAAATCATTAATACTATCAATATGATTCAATAATTCATGTAAAGTGCTCTTTCTCGGCTTTTGAGATTTGACACTTGGATAATCTTCTGCTCTGTATTGAATGTGGAAACACTGTTCTAAACACTGGTTCACCTCAAAAACCCATGTAGTTTGAGAAAAACAGTGGTATTAGACGCCTGTTTTTACATTCAGTTCATGATATATTTTGGTAAAAAATGTCCCTTTTCCTCTGTTTCAATGTAGTAACCTTCAAAGATGCGCTTGTGGCAAAGTGGTGATGAAAACTTATACTGATTTCATGTGTTTTCTTAATAGGTATGTGAGTCTGTGTATAAATATTTCATAAAAAACTAAACAGTAAAACTAAATATTGATGTGGATGGATTGGAAGATATTACTTTAATTGGACATTGTGAAACTGAAGTCTGTGGGAGATGTGTTTTGTGTTATTGAAAAAGTTTATTTATTTTATCACTATTTATTTATGGGTCTTTCCATGAAACTGGGCTCATTTTTGTATCTGGTACTTTGTCAGCTTGTTAGACCCAATTATAAAAGAGAAATTTAGACATATTTCCCCCAGGATGCACTGAATGATGACGTCAGTAAATGCAAAAAAATAAAATAAAATACACTCTGGATGTGAGCCATCCAAAAATTAATGCATCAACTGGGACAGGAAAAACTACCTTCAATAGGTGTCACTGCATTTGTTCTAGAAAACATGGCCTGAAATGGTCTTACATACCACTATAAATAAAGATACTGTGTTAAATTTGTTGATCCTAGTGGGTTTTTCTAATCCAAACGTGGCTTTTTCATGAATCTCAGTCTCATTCCAGGTTTCGTGTGTAACCCATCGTGTCCACTCCTGTTACACGCAGAACCTGCCCATTTAAACACAAATAAATCACGAGGCAGCGAACATTGCCATACATATTTACTTCAATTTCCAAAATGCACCTACAACAGAATAACAAGATAAAAGAGATAGCATCGTTTTGGTGTTCTTTTTACCATGTTACATGCAGATTTCTGTACGTACACGTCCAATAAAAACATGCTATATCTGAAAAATAGTTTTTCTTTTATCTCATTAAACATTTATCTTTAAAAATAGACCCAAAGTGCTTCCAGACTTGCTTTGTAACATTAGTCTACATCTGGTTTGAATTCGTAGCCCTTCTGTCCTGTTTTTAGGAACCGGTTTCATATGTTTCCTTAGTTCTACGTGGTAAATGCAGGAGCTCCAACCCCTTGAAGCTGCTGTACCGATTCGCTTTATACAGAATAAATCTTCCTGTCAGCATTGTAGAAGTTGTCCTTGTCTCAGTCGTCATTTACAAACACAACAAAGAGCTAATAACAAAAACTCAGTTCAAAACACACTGGATACTAATGCACAAAAACTATAGACTCTTAATAATATACAGCCTCGCTTACACAATCTCCATAAAAAACATAATAATGCATATTAACTAACCATACCATGGCTTTTTTTGCTTCAGCTCAGGTTTCCAGGGTCGGAAATGACAACATTTATCCACTGAAAAGCAGCTGTTACTATTCATCTTTCAGCACCACAGACGTGTGAAGAGACACACTGTTTAATTCAGTAATAACAGTTAATAATTGCGAAATTGACGAGGAAAATCATCGTGTTATTGTGCCATTTCTGACCAGAAGATGTTATTTAGAAATGAACATGCAATTAACTACTATGTTTTCATTCCTGTAATTTCTGCTGCAGAAAATCTGACCAGATACATGTATAAAGCATCTCTTTTAGGTTTCATTCAGTCAGAATAATGTGTTAATTATATATCAATAATAGCCCAACTTTATGTCCAATCCATGAAGATGAAAGAAAAACAGAAAAAAAAAAATAGGATATTTTCGATGTTTGTTGTCAGGGGAACTCATGTCTTTCCTCTGGATAGTCACCGCAATAGTATTAAGCTAATGCAAGGCGTAAACATGAATTACCACTAATTACTTAAGTTCACTTAATTAGTTTGATGAATACAAATGCCAGTGGCTGTACTCCCGTTTATGATGCTTCATTACGTCTTTTAAATTAGCCAGGAGAGCTGAAAATGCTATAAAACCTGCTGATATCATTGACTTTTTTTTTGTGGTTAATAGTATTTTAAGTGCTAACAAATGCATTGTTAAGCACAAAACAGCGGCCAAGCGGTTTATACTGGGGCTCCTTTTATACGTGCAGTAATAAACATTTTCATATTAAAAGTCGCTGCGTGTACAGACAGACCCACAAAAGGGATTGGTTTGGTTGGATAAACATGGAAGACTCAACAGATGCCCCAAGTACAATCGCTCAAATCCATCAACCTGACACAAGTTACAGGTGTTGGACAACTTAATACTGTAAAACAAAGAGGGAAACACAACATACAAGCAATACAAGCCCAGGTCACATGGTTCTGACTGCTATAATAACCCTGTAATGCTTTTCAACCGCTGCAATTTGATAAGCCTGTCACCGCTAGCAACACCTCTGCCAATCATCTCGGAGCATTACTGCCAACACCAATTAGAGCCAGAAAGTCCAGCTGTCAATCATCTCAAGGGGGAAAGATAAGTGGGGTGGGAGACACCGACCAGTTTACACAAACAACGTATCAACCCCCAAACTACAGGGCAGCACCGCAGGTAAATATAAAGGTAGAGAAGATATATGGTTATGAATGAACACTGATACAGATAGAGGTAATGATGATATGAGTACAGGTAGTCCTCGGGTTACGACGTACCTGACTTACGTTATTTCGATTTTGCGACGCCGGAGACTCGTCCGCTATTACTGTACGTACTGTATACTGTATGTACAGTAAGTACAGTAGCTTATTTTTTACTTTATTTTATTAATATGAAGAATAATACATGTATTTGGATAGTTATTTAGAGATTTAGGGGGAATTAAAGGGTTAATTTCGACTTACGTGGAAGGTTACGTCGACAGCGTAGGAACGGAACTTGTTCGTAACCTGAGGACTACCTGTACCGTATTTTCTGGACTATAAGTCTCATTTTTTTAATAGTTTGTCCAGGGGTGCGGCTTATACTCTGGAGCGACTTATGTGTGAAATTATTAACACATTATTATATCATTTCGCTTGTTATTTATTTATTGTGAGACAACATCAGATAGCAGCATTAAAAAACTAATATTTCATAGTTTTTACACAGTATGACAGTAAATACATGTTTATTTGCTTAGAATATTAAATGAATGGTGTCCAGATGAGTGGATATTTCACCTTCATTAAAAAAAATAAATAAATCAGTCACATTGTTTTTTCCATTCCTAAAGAGATATGAAAATAATCTTGAATAAAGTTCTCACAATCCATGGATGAGAGGGTTAATATAATAAAAACACACATATATATGATGTTTTTAAAGAAAAAATTTTAAACAAAAAATTGGGTTTTTTTGGTGTATATTATCTGAGTGAGTAATAACTAATATTATAATATGTTAAAATGTGAGACAACATCAGATAGCAGCATTAAAAAAAATTATATTTCATAGTTTTTACACAGTATGTCAGTAAATACATGTTTATTTGCTTAAAATATTAAATGAATGGTGTCCAGATGAGTGGACATTTCACCTTCATTAAAAAAAAAAACAATCACATTGTTTTTTCCATTCTTAAAGAGATATAAAAATAATTTTGAGTAAAGTCCTTATAATCCATGCATGAGAAGGTTAATATGAATAAAAACACACACATATGATGGGTTTTTTTTTTGTTTTTAAACAAAAATTTGTTTTTTTTGGTGTATATTATCTGAGTGAGTAATAACTAATATTATAATATGTTAAAATGTGAGACAACATCAGATTAGCAGCATTAAAAAACTAATATTTCATAGTAAATACATGTTCATTTACTTAAAACATTAAACATCAGAGCGACTGGATAGCTTAGTGGTTTACACCGCTGACTTTGATGTAGAAGGTTACCAGTTTGAACCCCAGGTGGGCCCTTGGGCAAGGCCCTTTACACTATACATGCCTATACCTTATAAGTCACTTTGGATAAAAGCGTCAGCCAAATGTAATGTAATTGAATTTATTAAATGCATGGTGTCCAGCTGAATGAACATTTCACATTCATTAAAAAAAAACACAACAATTCAATCACTTTTTTTTTCATTCCTAGAGATATAAAAATAATCAGGGAAATTTTTTTTTAATAAAGTTCTCATAATTCATGCATGAGAGGGCTTATATGAATACAAACACACATATATATGATGTTTTTTTCAGACGTCACCCGTGAACCCCGTATCCACCTTAAAACACATCCGTCCGTGCATCTGCCGTTGGCTCTATCGTAGTGTTCGCAGCCTGTTTGCTCCGTCTGAATCCCACTAAATATGTGATGCATCTGCAGATGTCAGCACCGATGGGAGTAATTCCAACCTCCATACATCATTTTGCTTCCCGTCCTCCCTCCATCATTTTCTGTCTTCCCTCTTCTTTTCAATCCGTACATATGCATAAACATACTTGTGCATGAGTTATACATTGACTCGAGTTCTTTCTGTCCCATAGCTACACACGGGTGAGAGCTTATCACACTACTTGGCAGCTGTTGCGTGGCTGAATACACACCTTGCCTGTCAGATTTACATCTGCACAGGGAGATGTGTGTTCACGGGTCAAATTTCTTTCTCTTGTGTCCAAACACACACACACACACACACACACACACACGGTGCAATGCATGTGCACACTGTTGGAGTGCACTGCTTGCCTTTCAAGTAGGTCTGCCTCATTGCCTGCATGTTGAACAGGAGCTGCCAGTATTCTGTTGTCTGTCAGGAAAAAAACCTCCAGGCTTCCCACAACCAATGATCCACAGGCACCAGAACCAAGAAGCCACTGTGCTACAATTGTTGTAGAACCAACCCGGATCTTCAAAGATCACAGACAGAGTGAATAGGAGACAAAGAGGCTGCTTTTTCTTTTATATATCAATAATCATAATGAGGATTTCATTTATTAGAGCATGGAAATCAGCCTTTCATGAAGGATGAGGCCTGCAGTCGATTTTTCATTATAGTTTAGTTTTATTTAATTTAGACTTTTTTCTCTCTAATTCGGTTATTTTTAATTAGGTTTTTGAGCAGGGTTGCTAGGTTTTATTAGGGTTTTTTTTGTTTTAAATACTTAGTTGTAGTTTTTGTCTTCTTTGCGTGGGGACGAGATGACGACTCTTAAACGACAAGTGACAGACTGTGAAGTGCCGTATGGTGCTGCTAACTAAAGCTGCTTGAGTGAAATAAATTGATTTTGTATCAATCTGACATTAATAAACATGAAAACGAAGGGAATTTTAGCCAGAATCGGTAATTTTGTAGGCGCACAATACAGTTTCAGTTATTTATTTTTTTCTATTAATTATGGTTTTTATTTATTTCAGTTAAAGAAAATGTTTTTTTCAATTGTAGTTTTCATCATTTAATTTATTTTCTGTTTTCATTAATGAGCACAACCTTGACTTCTCTAAGACTTTTAAAGTTAGTGTGGAAGATTTGGTGTAATTAAATCCCTTTAATTACTCCAATAGCATAAATTCAATATAATAGCTACAATTATGTTTACATTAAGGCACAATCATCTCAAAATCCAATTTGTTGTCTTTTTGTCGCTGCTTATATCTTCTTTTTCTTTGTTTTTATAGCAAGTGATACCTGCTGTTGTTATTGTTTCTATTTCTGAGTGTAGACCAGAGTTATTATTCTCTTAACAACAGTGTCCAGAATGTAAAATCCAACTGTGAGAGGGCTTTTATGCGAGATACCGTAGGAGAGGGTGAGAAGGATATTCGGTTGTTTGGAATCTGAACCATCTCTTATCCACTAGATATTACAAGCTAAACCTCTAAGAGTATTTAAAGGTAATATCCTTAATAATTCTCGCTCATGGTGGTTGAACAAGCAATAGATTGAATAGCAGTTAACGGAAAGCACGAGAAAAAAAGCTTTAAAACAGTAAATGTAATGTTTTTTTCGTTTTTTTCCTCACTGTTTATACTCTAGAACAGGGGTGTCAAACTCCGGTTCTCGAGGGCCGATATTCTGCATGTATTAGACCACAGGTGTCAAACATGCGGCCCGGGGACCAAATCTGGCCCGCTAAAGGGTCAGATTCGAATTAGTGACACACAAACACAAAAATGACACTGAAGATATTAACAATCAAGGATGTTAAAACCATGTAGTTCAGGGGTCACATACACACAAATTCAGTTTAGTTTGTCTTTCTTTTAGTGTAAAAATGTAAAATTATACTTAAAAATCTTTACATTTACAAACCATCTTTTTGCAAATCATGTGAATAGCCTGAACAAATATGAACATATGAAATATCTTAATAGAAATAAGTAGAATTTTACCAATATTCTGTATGTTATGAAATGTGTTGTGTTTTTGTAGATTCATTGTGATCTGTATGCTATCTTTTACATGTAGAAATGAGCTGAGACATAATACTGTTAAAATTGCACCTTTTTTTTATTAACAAATTTTTTCCCACCCCCCGCTTCATGTTTTTTAAAGGATACTTTGTAGATGTAAACATTTTCATGATGTAATTTAACATTTTTCACTCAAAACATAGAGTTGGGGTTATTTGTAGGGTATAATTTTCCTGGTCTGGCCCAGTTCAGATCATAGTGGACTGTACGCGGCCCCTGAACTAAAATGAGTTCAACACTCCTGTTTTAGACATTTCCTTTACATTGTTATCAGGCTTCTGCAGAGGTTGATGATGAGCTGATTATTAATTGAAGATGTGCTGGAAGAGGGAAATATCTAAAACACACAGGATTACCAGCCTTGGTGGATGAGGTTTGGACACCCCTGCTCTAAAACAAACCCACCCTCTCTCCTCCAAGGCAACAGAGGTGTGTACATTGTTCAGAATTGCGTCTCTCAGACAGAACTGAACCGCACTATGTGTAACGCAGAATCAGAAAACAGCAGCATCAACTGTAGCTGCTTCCTTTTCATGTTGTCCTGCCTTCGTATACTGTTATCGATTAGCTGCAAGTGCAAACTCACATCCTGAACACAGGGATATATAAAATGTATGAGACCAAGGCCTTTACAGGAAAACACAGCACCACATACAGTAGCAGAAAATAGTTCTTGGACACCCTTAAAATTTTACACAACCTCATATATTATCATGGAATGTTTGCAGAAAAATACATTTTCTTTTCTGTATTTGTACTGTGAACAAGTAAAAAGGACAAAACTACATTTTCAACAGTTTCAACATGCCATGCCCTGGATGTGTTACATTATCAGACTGATATATTCAGTTTTGGCTCCGACAGAACAGAGCATGTGCAGAAGGGAGCATGTGGGTTTGGAGAATGTCACAGTATTAAAGAGTGATTCTTAATGCAATATATCACTGGATGTCTAGAAGGTCAGTGGTGATGATCAAGACGCTGTATTTCTCCTAACTTTCAGTATTGTGACTCTGATGTGTCAAGTTATACGATTTCACTCCACACACCAGACACTGTGGGCATGATTCAACCTGAGCGAAGGGTTATGACGTCTGCTGATTGATGTTGCCATTTCTGTTCTATAGTCCCTGCTGCTGCTGCGCACCTGTTCCAATGTCTGATACCTCTCTACTAGACCTTCTTCCAGCCTCATCTGCAGCCTTCAGCCAGTCCTGCACCCCAGCCACTGGCCGACGCCTCTGTTTTCCATTCTTGCCCATGTCTGCCTGACCTCCACCTCTCCTAGACCTTGTTTTTGCGGGCCTACATACACGCCTGTCCATCACACCAACTCATAATAAAACCCATTCAACCCATTCCTATGTGGCTGTCTTTGTCTGTATATGGGTTCACTTCCTAGTCCAGGACACATAATAGTCTTAATGTATTATCTTAACGTACGTGTAGCTTTTGACTCCACTTAACCCACATTCATACGTTACGAACCATCCAGCAGTCACTCCATCCAAGCAAAGACTCACTCAACTCAAGACGCACTCAACCGCACTTTTATTGAGGTTAATGGTTTAGTGATGTTCTCAAGAGCACATGAGCTCCTGTTAAAAAGAAGGCAGCTGCATAGTTTATTTATGCTCTTGCATTATACCAACAGGGGTTCAAAATCACAACTCGCATCTACCAGGATTGCTTCAACAAAGACCCGATCAAAAACAATCTCAAGGCGGTTCAAGAATTTCTGAAGGGCATAGCTCCCAACAACACAAACAAAAACCTCTTCTATCCAGTATCTTGGTGTAGCACAAGGGGATTTAGGTCATGAACTTTGTCTCGATCCTGACCTAGCTCATCTAAAAGCCACAGTCAATTATTTAGAAGCAGCTGCTGTCTCATGACTCGTGTTTGGGGATTTTTTTTGGAGTGAAATGAGGTTAAAGTGAAGGCAATGGATGAAAGAGATGTTGTTTCCATAGCTTTAATGAGGACTGATGTCAACATGGGGCCAGGTTTTTCATTCTATACAACAAAAGAAATATTATGGTAATTCACAACTATCACATAAAGGTAATATTGGCTAGCATCGCTAATGCCAGTAGCATTGGCATGGCCCTGGCAGACCCTCCCTGTGCAATTGATCAAACACTAGCTGTCACTGGCACCAACAATAAAAAGACACATTTACAATAGAGACAAATGAGCTAATTAGAATAGAGATCCAAAGTCAAAAGAACAGGCAATCTATAACCTCCCACTAATAAAACAAGGATATATAATCATTGAGCTTTTTTTGGCTTTAGTTTCAACTGAAATGCTCATCAATCGTGCTATCTGCAATCAATCACATGCAAATAGTGGGAAACAGAGATTGAAAGTGGGTAGAAATTCTAGTGTTTGGGAAAAGTGCGAAAAAGTAGGTATTAGTGGGTGACTGAAAGACAATACGAAGTAACTTATGTTGCTTTTCCACTCCATGGTACCGGCTCTACTCTACTCAGTATTCCTGTGGTGCTTTTCCAGCTCGTCTCGGCTCGACTCGTTACTCCGACATGGTGTGTTACTTCCGTGTCGTCTGCTCAGAGTTGCCGAAAACTCGCTCGTTTGGTGTTTTCTCGTCTGGATTTTTACGTCCGCCACCAAAGACTGAATCTACGAGACCGTCTATGGTGTAGTTTTGTTCTGTCATCATGTGGTTTAATGTTTCGCTATTCACTGTCTACTTCCGCGTCTGATTTTTGTAAATTGCGGGTCACGTAGAAAACTGTCTGACTAATCAGTGTCTGCAGTGTCGTGACGTCACATCCAGGATTTTGGAACCTTTACTGAGGCGGTACTAAAAAACTAGTATCGGGTCCCAGGTTCCAGGTCCTTTTTCGTAATGGAAAAGCGAAAGAGCCGTGTCGAATCGAGTAGAGCCGGTAAAAGCGACGTTATAGAGTTTGTCTCCAACGGGTGGAAACCAACGGGGACCAAGTCAAAACTGAGACCAGATGAGATGCACAGCAAGAGCATTGAAGCTTTATGGATAATACAGATACGATATCAGGCAGGAGTCTGGCACCCACTGCTCCGAAGCCAGATGTGGTGTTTTTCCATTCCTCTAGAGCTGCGTCGTGTTTTATTCTCCCTCAGCTTCAGTCGTACAAACTCAATATTTCAACTTTTGTTTGTAGTTTGTCCATTAAAGAGGTCAGATTTATGTATCTAAACCCACTTTCATTAGTCTTTGGTTCATTTATTTGTGTATTTGGACCCTAATAGTTCATAAAGTTAGAATTTGAACCCTCCAGCTGCTGCAAAACTATCTTTATATTCATTTGGGTAAAAATCCAGTGGGTCTCTACAACCTGTTTTAATTCCTTCTTAATTTGTTATGTCTATAACTAGTTATGTCACAGCATTTGCACATATATAAGGTCAAGGTTGGTTGAACAGGACAGAGCAGCACAGCCAAGAACCCAGAGGGGGCGGGGTGTAAAGTGGCCATTTGCATTTAAAGGGCCAGCGCTCAAAACCACCTTTCTGGTGTCATTAGTGAGAAATAGGGTTGAAGATGGACCTGTGGAGTTGAATTAATGAAGAATTCAGACCCAAACAGAGCATTTGCATTTTTTGTAGACCACAGGGAAATGTTCTAAAATGAATAATTCTATTTTTAAAAAAAAGCTAAATATCGCTCTTTGAAAACACAATCATTTTTAACCAAACTAACCCACAAGTTCTGGGTTTTCATTGCCTAAAACACCATAAAAATGGAGAAACAATAAGAAATTAATCTAGTTTCTTAAGTTGAAATGGAGCATGAGCAGTTAAAACACACCAACATTGATTTGCAGTGAAGAAATGTGGATATTTGGATCAAAACATGATCTGTGGTTTCCTGAAAGGCAAAATGCCATAAAGTCATTCTTGTAATTGCACTGCTGTAGCTGTAAAATAATCAGGGTGACTAACTGACGCTTTTTTTCCCCTTTGCATGCTATGAGTGCGTTAAAATTCTGCTTATTTGGCCTCAAAAGCCTTTGATATCCTCTCATACATCATCTGTGGATTTGGAACGGCTTCGGGTAGTACGTCACTCTCATTTTTCTGCATTTAGGTTTTTCTATTCAGATTATTAAGAAATGACACGAATCCTCAAGAACAAAGAAAAGCAGCGCGTTTGACACAGTTCCAGACTCGACTTCCAAGTGAGAGGTTATATTTTGGTTTGGAAGCTTTTCTGAGACTTGTGGTGGACGGCTGTGCGTCTGGAGATTGGGTTTAATTGGGAGGCAGTGACCTTTTCCACTAGAGAAAACACACACACACACACACATACTATAAAATGCACATTAAGACTCAGACTCAGGACGTACGCAGACACAGACTCAAAGATCCAACAAAGAAATTAATTAAGAGGACAGATAGAGCGGCGTGGGTAATTTATTCATAGTCATATTAATTGATATAAAGGGCAAATCCCCCCTTTATCTGTCTTTTACTGCTCTGTTATGTATCACTGCATCTCGCTTTACTTTGTCTTTGTGTCACAATGCACAATAAAGTGTCTGCTCTTTTCTTCTGAGCCCCGGATGCCGTTACAGCATATTCTTCGTGCATCTACAGTTATTTAAGCTTTCATATTCCACTTTATTGAATTACTGACTCCGTCTGCATGTAAAATGCGCGGCATAATAGAAGACCCTTGAATTAGCTTGAATGGAGGCACCTTTACTTGGACACCAGAATGCCGTGGTGTCTTTTGTGCACTTTAGATTGAATCTTTTGTGCTGGGAATTTACAAAAGCCAAACAAATCTTCAACAGACAAATACAGCAACAAAACCTGTTGTCCAGGATTCATGTACTACATATAGGACACTACTTGGGAGTATATACTGTAGTTCTAATTTTCCACAGGTTTTATTCAAAGTGTCCTCCTGAACCCAAAAAGACCCAAATGTTCACCAGCACCAAAAGCATCTATTGATATTAATAATTGTTTTATAGCTATTGATCCACTCATCCTATCAATCCATGTAAATAACTGGTGTAAAATACAGTTTAGTGTCTTTTAATGGTCATCAGATATGAGCCATTTGGACGTTCAGAGGCTCCGTAGGGAACGTGAAAACACTGTCATCTTCTACAACACAGGTGTCAAACATGTGGCCCGCCAAGGAGTCCAGTCCAGCCCTTGGAATGAATGTGTAGAATGCAAAAATAGGTATTAACAATCATTTCAGTTCTGGTTCCACATTCAGACCAACTGAATCTCAAGTGGGTCAGATCAGTCAAATACGATCACAATAACATAAATACCAAACTCCAATTTTTCCTCTTTGTAAATGTAAATATTTTCACATATTGACACTAAAACAAAGTATAATTAAATTATATAAAGAACCTAAAATGTCTTAAGAAAAGTAAATGCAGTTTTAACAATATTCTAGCTGTTACTGAACATTTCGTGTATTTCTAGATCCACTGTGCAATTTATAATGAACATTTGGAAATGATAAGAAGTGGAATATTGGTAAAATTACACTTATTTTTCAGTTCGTTCATGTTATTCACATTGTTTGAAAGGAAAGTTTGTAGATGTCAACATCTTCATAACATAATTTTACTTTTTTTTCACTCTTAAACATAGAAAAAAGTTTGGATTTGACATTATTTATATATTATTATTTCACTGGTCCGGCCCACTGCAGACCAAATTTAGTTGAATGTGGCCCCTGAACATAAATGAGTTTTGACACCCTTGTTCTACAACATTGATTCATCAGTAAAACCCATGGAGTTGGATCAATGACAGTGGATGGAAAAACTCAGTTATTAATATATTTACTGGACAAGTCAGTTTTTCTTTAGTTGTTTCTGTTTACATTTAATAATCTTTGTTTTGTTGCATTTTCATGAACATCTCTATTAAATATATGAATTAAAATAGAGGAAAACTGCAGAGGAAAAATGCAAAATGCAAACGATATCATAATAAATGGAGATAAATCACTTACAACACTAAATAGTGACACAAAGCAGCACTGGGTCATTATGGGATAATCCTCAACATAAAAATCAACTTCTCCCAAAAAACCTTCAGCCACTGATTTGATTCTTTGAGTGTTCCCAGTGACAGTGTTCTTACTTTCTTTTAGCAAAACCTTAGTGAAATAAAAGTCTTCTTTCATCATAACATTGACAATGTAAAAAAAAAAAAAAACACTCAGCAGGTATTTGGAATTTCAGATCCCACAATTCTTTCAATAGTCGCATTACCAGCCTTATTTTTGTGCAGCTTCAGCCTCCACCACTTTCATCCTCTGACGGTGCAGCTGTGTAGTGCATTGTCTACTTTTAATGTGCAGGTGTTAGAAAAAAGCAGGATAAAGCCTTCCAGTAGAATTGCCTCTAAAGTTTATCCTGTGTGTTATTTCGACATGTATTTACACAAATTAATTGACTTCGGAACAGGGGTGGAGGAACTACTGAAGGTTAGAACTTAAGTACCAATACCCTGCAAAATATTTACTCAAGTACAAGTACTACATCAAAAAAGTTACTTAAGTAAAAGTACTATTTCCTTTAAAATGTCCTTTAAAGTCTAAAAGTCCAAGTACTCACACAATGTCAGTCTGTGGACTGTGTCATTAT